>PVIA01001246.1:0-249891 GCA_004024845.1 Tonatia bakeri
TTTTTTTTGGGGATTTTGGTAAAAAAATATTAGGTCACTGCCTTAAGTTTTGTATAGCACAAAATAAATGTTTTCCTTTCCTTTTCACCAATCTCTGGCATTGAGAGATATCTTTCCTATATGGCGGCGGACAAGACGGATCCGAATTTCTTTCAGTAAGAGCATCACCGTCCCGGGCTCCCGGGGCTCACGGGCCCCCTTTGCTTATTTGGGTCCTTTTGCTCTGTAACAGTCCGAGGCTATTCAAACCCCAGAAAGTTAGCGTTTGGCACTCAGAATTTGGAGACTGCCTCCTCTGAGCCCATGCACGTAATAAAAGTGTCATACCCCGCCACTGCTTCACCTGCGTGAGTCATTTTCCTGCAACAATGCCAGTCACAGCAGACCCAGGACCACTGGTGGGTGTGAGCACCGCAGATGCACTAAGTGGGTCTGGAAGCAGAAATCAAACAGCCTAACCAGAATAGAAGGACTATTGACAATAAGACATGAAAACTGCTTTCTTTTTGTTTTGTTTTTAAAGATGAAAGATTTTTAACAGATGTTTTACAAAAGAAAGTGTCTAAATGGAAAATATGCACAAAGATTCTCAATATTATTTGTTATTAGAAAAATGAAAATTAAACCACACTACCTAGAATGGCTAATGTTAAAGAAATTAACAGTATTAAATGTTGGCAAGAAGGAGAAATAACCCACATTCTCACTCATTCCAGTAAGAACATAAATGGTATAACTGTAAGAAGACTGTTTTCAGTTTCTTCATTCTTCCATACATGTCATTTATACAGAAGTATCTTTTTAAATACATATTTTTTGTGTTATTTCATGCATTTTAAAGATTATACACATTGCTTTTATCATATAACATGGCCTATTTTATGAAACTGTATTTTAACTAGCTTCCACACAAGTACGTAAAGATATGCCACAGTTCTTTCTTAATAGCTACAAAATGCCCCCATTGTATGAACATGCCCCAATCAAACTCATCCCCTCCTCATAGGCAGTTAGGCAGTTTCCTACCTTGTCCAATTATCAATAAAGCTTGAACAGACACTTGTGTACACTTAACATTTCACAAGGGTATAAACATTTGTTTTTTAAAATACACTTTTGATTATGCCATTACAGTTGTCCCATTTTTTCTCCCCTTTATTCCCCTCTGCCCTGTACTCCTCCTCCCACCAGCATTCCCCCACCTTAGTTCATGTCCATGGGTCATACATATAAATTCTTTGTCTTCTCCACTTCCTATACTGTTCTTAATCTCCTCCTGTCTATTTTGTACCTACCATTTATGCTTCTTATTCCCTGTACCTTTCCCCCAATTCTCCCCTCTTTCTCTCTCTCCTGATAATCCCCACCTGATCTCCATTTCTGTGATTCTATTCCTTACTTTGTTTTTGTTTTTTTAGGTTCAATTGTTGATAGTTGTGAGTTTGTTGTCATTTTACTGTTCATAGTTTTGATCTTCCTTTTTTTCTTAGATAAGTCCCTGTAACATTTCATATAAAAAAGGCTTAGTGATGATGAACTCCTTTAACTTGACCTTATCTGTGAAGCACTTTATCTGGCCTTCCATTCTAAATGAAAGCTTTGCTGGATAGATTAATTTTGGATGTAGGTCCTTGCCTTTCATGACTTTGAATACTTCTTTCCAGCCCCTTCTTGCCTGCAAGGTCTTTTGAGAAATAAGCTCATAGTCTCATGGGAACTCCTTTGTAGATAACTGTCTCCTTTTCTCTTGCTGCTTTTAAGATTCTCTCCTTATCTTTCATCTTGGGTGATGTAATTAATATGCAATTAATTTGCTGTGAGCTTCCTTGGGCCCAACTTCTTTGGGACTCTCTGGTTTCCTGGACTTCCTGGAAGTCTATTTCCTTTGCCATTTGGGGGAAGTTCTTCTTCATTATGTTTTCAAGTAACTTTTCAATTTCTTGGCTTTCCTCTTCTCCTTCTGGCACCCCATGATTCAGAAGTTGGAACTTTAAAGTTTTCCCAGAGTTTCCTAAGCCTCTCCTCATTTTTTGAATTCTTGTTTCTTCATTCTGTTCTGATTGAATGTTTATTTCTTCTGTCTGCTCTACATCATCAATTTGAGTCCTGCTTTCCTTCCCTTCCCTGTTGGTTCCCTGTACATTTTCTTTTATTTCACTTTGCATAGTCTTCACTTCTTCATTCTGTGACCATACTCAACCATTTCTGTGAGCATCCTGATTACCAGTGTTTTGAACTGGGCATCTGAGAGGTTGGCTATCTCTTCATTGCTTAGTTCTATTTTGGAGCTTTGATCTTTCTTTTGGGTCATATTTTTTTTTGTCTCTGAATGCCAGTTATGTTGTAAGCAGTGGAGCCTTAGGTATTTGCCAAGGTGGGGCAACCCACGTTGCCATGTTGTGGTGCTATATGTGGGGGAGGGGTGAGAGAGGGAACAATGCCACTTGCTGGGGCTCTCGGCCAGCTTTCAGTCTCTTCCCCTGCTACCCACAAGCAAATTGGGCCCTTCCGGTGCAGAGTCCCTAGGTGGGTGGTTTTGTGTATGTTCTAGGACCCTGTGGGTCTCTCCAACAAATTGTCCTGTGAAGCTGAAAGTTTTCCCGCCACCTGCAACCCCCACAGGCTTTTCAGTCAAAGGTTTGGAGGATTTAGTATTTCCCTGCACGCAAACTCTGAGTTACATAGTTTGTCTCATTCCCCAGTTATTCCTCCCAGTTTTTCCACACACAAATGTGGGACTGTCCAGTCAGCTAGCCACTACCTTGCCCACCCCAGCCCTCCAGCCACCACCTTGCTGTGATTTTCTGCCCTAGCTGCCTGTCTCCATCCCTCCTATCAGTCTGGATGAATGTCTCTTAACTCCTTGTTTGTCAGACTTCTATACAGTTCGATTTTCTAGCAGTTCTTGTTATTTTTTGTTTTTAAATTTGTTGTTGTTGTTCTTTTGGTTGTGTGAGGAGGCACAATGTATCTAACTACACCTCCATCTTGGCTAGAAGTTCCCATATGTGCCCAGAGGGGTATAAACATTTCAAAGAATAAATTCTAAAAGTGGAACCATCACTTCACAAGGCATGTGTCATTTGTAACTTAGCTAGATATTTGCAAGTTGCTTGTCACTGATGTGCCAATTTGCCCTTTTACCAGCAAAACCTGAGTGCCCACCCACAATGTACTATCGAACTTTTGATCTTCACTCTTTTTTAGGATAAAGACTGTTATCTCATTTTCATACTAATTTATTTCTATTATTAATAAATATCAGCACTTTTCATATGTTTAAGAGATGGCAGCACCCTCTGCTTTCCCAGCTCTCACCTGCTGCACAGCCAGGGTGGGGTGGGCTTTGAGCAGAGCCCAGGTCTGCAGGGTCTGAGGGCACTTCAGTAGAAGACTGGGGGCAGGCATTACCCACTCCTGATAGCAGGGAGCAGCAAGAAGACAGGCTGCAGAGACCCACCTGCTATTCACTGGACATGAGGCAGGAGTCTGGGGCTGAGGTGGGGTGGGCTTCCCCTATGGGGGCTCAGTAAGAGTTTCAGGGGGAACAGCCTGGTGTAGGAACAAGGTTGCTGGGAGCCCCTTCCTCAAAGCCCTGGGTACCCTGATGTGACAGGCCCTTGGTCTCCCTGCATCAGGCCTCATTTCTGTCTCCACAGTCCTCCTGTCACAGTGGGCTTTGTCAGCATTTGCTGAGTGATTGAGTGACCTGACAACTTGGTCAGGGCCCCAGACCCGCAGAGGACCGTCAGCACTGGGTGCTGCTGCCCCCTGGTGGCCATGGCTGGGAGGGCCCTCAAAGGCTTGGATGTCTGGCTCCCTCAGGCCTCTGGGAGCTGGTTTCTGAGCTGCTTGGACCTCAGTTATATAGGAGCTGCCCTTCCCATTCCACCTGACAGGTGGGGAGACCGAGGCCTTCAAGAACACCTAATTCTTTGCAAGCCACCCAGGATCCACAGTCTGAGCCTGCATTCCTGGTACCCTGGACCTGGAGGCCTTGTCAATATTACACCCAGTTAAATTTGGATTTCAGGTGAACAACAAACAACCTTTCCATATCCATGTGTCTTGTGCAATAGTTTATGTCTGATTATCTGTATCTGGCAGTCCTGCTTGTCAAGCCATGGAGCTGAGCCTGCACAGCCCTGGGGCAGGTCAGGAGCTGGAGGGGCAACTCCCAGGCCATCCCAGGGCCCAGGGCACATGGCCCCCTGGTGGAGCTATCCCTCATGCCCAAAGACTCTGGGCCTCAGTCCAGCTCCAACCCCCTGAGCCCTCGGACCCGCTGCTCAGCCCTCACCACCAGCACCAGTGCTGAGGAAGGTCATCTCGACTCAGGTGCCACCTCTGCAACCACTGTGGCCAGGGGCACAGGTGGCCCCGTCATGACTGGACATCACTGTGTCCCTGAAACTGTTCCTGGGAACCCCAAATAGAACTGAAGGGGAGCTGCTGTTGGTGGGGAAGCTGGACAGCGGACCAGCTAGTGGGGGGGTTTCAGGAGGGGCCATCCCACATCACCTGCACCCTGCAGGCCTGTGTGCAGGACAAGCACACAGCATCTGAGCTGTCCCCACTTCCAATGGCCACAACTCCTGATCCCCAGAAAGAAATGAATGAAAACTCAAACTCGAGGAGCTAAGATTGCCAGGGCTGTTGCAGCCCCGTGATGGGGGTCCCCCGGCCGCACTGGCCGAAGCAACAGCAGGGTGAACTGGCCACCTGAGGCCTAAGGGCAGGTGTGTGGGGACAGGGAACAGGAGGCGCATCCTAGTGTGAGCCTGTCTGCAGTCAGGTCTCTCTCCCACCATGAGGTAACTCACAGAGTGGCAACTACATCTCTTGACCAAAAATTGACACACAGGTATTGACAAAAAACAAATAAGGTTTTTTCATTCATGAATTTATTTATTTGGGATGTCCTAACAAAGTGGAAGAAATCATATGTATTTACAGGTTAATAAATGTTTTATTACAAAAATAAAACTAAGAAATCGGAGAAGAGCCCTTCCCTCCTGAACTCATTCAACACGTGTGTGCCGTCCGCTCCTCTGTGGCCCTTGCTGTGCCTGGGTCTCGGGGGTGGGGCCTCCACAGGCTACCTTGCAGGTGCTGAGAGACAGACAGGTGAGCAAGAACAGCACTGTATTTGGAAGATGTACAGACTTAGGCGATGAGACTAGGGAGTGATAGGGAGGATACTGGTTTCCTATTGCAACCCTAACACATGGCCTCAGACAGAGTGGCCCCCACCACACAGTGTGCGATTGATCACAGGAGCTGTGGGTCAGAAACCTGAGCAGGTGCTCGGACTGCACTCAGCCCCTGAGGCTCCGGGAGGCCCTGTCCCCTGCTCATGTACTGCTGGCAGAATCCGCCTCTTCTGGGACAGTTGCCTCCTGTGTCCCTGCCAAAGATGTTTCTGGATTCCAGAGATCCCAAAAAGCCTTGGCCCTTGGTCCCTTCATCCAGCCTCAGCTGGTTACCTTAGCGTCCCCCTGTCTGACCTGGGATGATTTACCTCTATGACCCATCTTACCATTGTGACCTGTCTGAGCTCTGTGACCTACTGTCGTGTGATACACCATGGTGCTGCATTGGGACCTCTGCAGTGACTCCCTAGCATGGTCAGGGAAGGGCCCTCAAGATCTTATCATATTCAAACTCAGATTTGTCTGTTGAGACAGAGCTGGCCACTTGGAGAGCTGGGGAAGCCAAAGGGACAGCAAGAGCCCCCAGGATAGGGACAGCCAGGCTGGCTGGGGTACAGGGCAGGGCAGGTGGGTGGATAAAGGACCCTTGGGTGGGCTGAAAATTCTATCATACCATGAAGGCTTTTGGGCTCAAGAATGGTATCATCTGACGTATATTATTTAAAGATCGTGCTGTGATTTGACATTTGAAATCCTTTTGGAGATGTGCCTTGAGAGCAGATAGGAATGTTAATACTCTTTTAAAAGCAACCCCATACTAGAATTACTGGGGGGCCCACTTTGTAATTAGGTAGGAATTAGAGAGCTTCAGGGGCAGAGACCTGGGCACGTGGCTCAGAGGCAGACCTGAAGACCAAAGACCGGCGCGTATGCCAGGAAGACACCTGTGAGTGACGGACAGGGCAAGGAAAAGGAAAACAGAAGACCCTCCATGGGGCGGGGGACAGGGCAGTGGGTTAGAGGACCCTCCATGACTGGGGTAGGATAGGCATGACAGCAACCTTTTATGAACGGGTAAGAGCAGATGGGCCAGTGGATGAAGGATTGATGACACTACCCATCCATGAAGGCTCCTATTTCCTCTTCCCAGCCCTTCCCTGGGTCCTTTCTCCCCATCCCTCCTATCCTCCCCCTCCTGTCCCTGCTGCTCTGCCCTCTCCTGGCTTTCTGTTCTACTGCCCTGCTTCCTCCATGGAAGGTCCTCAGTCCCCCATCCTCCCTTCTTCATAGAGGGTCTTCTGCTGCCCTCTGTCCCCTCACTCCTGGGCCTCTGAGGGACTGCTACCCTGGTCTTCTGGTTTCATCCCTCCTGCCTCCTGGATGCATGTCCACTCTCTGTGGACAAGCACACCTCACCCTCTTCATCTGAGTGATTTTCTCTCTGCGTGCCACGTGGGATTTTCAAACATGAAATACCTGACTATGTAGTCAGGGGCACCAACCCTTTTCCATTGGTTTGTCACATTTTAAAAAATGACAACATGGCTTCAAGCAGAAGCCTAAAGAAAAGTATATCTATGGTCTGTTGGCCACTTCAGAACTTAGGAAATGTAATGGTCAATTCACTAGAAACATCTGAGAATAGAGAAGAGAGAAAGAGAAAAGGAGAAATAAGGGGAAAACAGAGAGAAAAAGAAAAAAATTATAAAAGCCTTGAAAAGAGACCGGTGTCCCTGACTAAACAGTCAGATAGTGCATGTTTTAAAACTTGCTGCACACCAATGTGCCGCAGCACACCGGTTGAAAATCGCTGGCCTAAATCCTACCTACTCTCAAGACACATCTCGACTATCATCTCAAATGTCCAGTCACAGCGTGATCTCCAGACGGGAAGATGGTGGGGAAAGTGGAGAGGGTGCAGGGTGAAGCAATGATGATGGAAGGGGACTCAGGGTGGTGAACACACCCTGCACAGATGATGCGGCACAGCACTCTATACCTGACACCTATGTAATCTGATGAACCACAGTCACTCCAATAAATGCAATTAACATAGATAAAAGGTGGGGGACTTTGAGAGTCATTAGATCATGAGGGTGAAGTCCTTATGAATGAGATTAATACTCTTTTAAAAGCAACCCCATATTAGAATTACTGGGGGGACCACTTTGTAAGTTTTATCAATGTCTAACAACCATGCTATGAACCTGAAACTAATATTGAATGTCAACTCTAATTAAAAATTTTTTAATTATTAAAATATAAAAATAAATAAAATAGCCTTGGCTGGCATGGCTCAGAGGATTGAGTGATGTCCTGCAAACCAAAGTGTTGCTGGTTCAATTCCCAGTCACAGCACACGCCTGGGCTGTAGGCCAGGACCCCAGTAGGGGTTGCACAAGAGGCAATCCCACATCGATATTTCTCTCCCTTTCTCCCTCCCTCCCCCTCTCTCTTAAAAAAAATAAATAAAACCTTTAAAAAAATAAATGAAATAAAACAAATAAAATTAAAACATGCAAATAAAATATAAATCAGAGTGATCTTTAAAAAATATAAATCAGATCATTTCATTCTCGTGTCTAAAAGCCTCACTGGCTGCAGCAGCAGTCAGCTGTGCAGACAGACTCACTGCTGGGATGGACGTACACTGCAAGGAGAGAAGTGTTCTGTCTTCTCCCTCCCAGTGCCTCCATCACTGTGCTGGTGGTGTTTGGCAGTGGTGCAGGCAGAACTGTGCTTCCTTGAGAGTGTGCCAAGCATTCACTTTGGTTGCTCAGTTCTAGTGTAGGAGAAGACATACATGCAAATTTTCTTTAAGAGACTTAAGGATTCTGACAGCATTTTCAACCCACCCCAGAACCTACATGTGCCGCCCTCTCCAGCCCCCTATTCTCCTTCGCAACACCAGTCAGCCAAGCTCCCCATCCACTGCCACATCCCAGGTGACCCAAGAATCACCCACAGCAGGAGGCAGCTCTCTGGACTCTGAGAACCCACGGACCCTCTGCAGAGCTCTGGAGCTCCCAAGGCTGATCTCAGACTATGGGTCCCAGACACTTTAAGTCCTGGGATGGGGCCAGTTTCAACCTTTCAATTCCACACTTACAAAGGAAGCTAGGTCTGGGGGCCTTTTCCACTGCTCAAAGATGTGTGAACACCCAGCTGAGGGCAGCTAGAGCCTGGACCATGTCCTGAGGGGCTTTAGACCCAACACTGACAGTTTGAACCTGTATCAGTATGGTGAACACCACTTACCTCTCCCTGGAGACTCACTGAGAACCTGCCTAATGCAACTTAAGTACAACCAGAGGCTCTTTCAGGGACTGAGCCTAATAGGCAGCCAGCAGGTGGGGGTAGGTAGAGGCAGACCTTGAAGTACCTTGGAACATTTGCTGAGCTTCCCCAGGGCGTGGTGCTGGTAAAAGCCAGCTTTGGTGCCTTGCTTGGACCTTCCTGCACTCACTCAGGTCCAGCAGAGGCAGCCAGACTGGATTGCTTTGTAGCTTGAAGCAGGTGGCCCAGGGCCAGTCACAGCAAGCACATGGCATTGGGTGGCACCAAAGTCAGCCTCAAGAGGCCCAGACACAATTCATCTGGTGAGCCAGCTTTCAGACATCAGAGCAAATCCAATTAGCTTCACTGGCAGCATATCCAAAGGGGGGTCACGACTGACAGCAGACTTTACTGAGGCAAACTCTGCTTATGTGGTCAGCACCTGCCCAGCAGCTCATACACTGTGGTCAGCGTTGAGCCTCACAGTCAGCCAGCCTGAGGGTCTACCTCATACACAAACAGGCCATAGTAATCAAGATCCTGTTACAACAGGGGCCCACATAACACCCCCACCCCCAACCCCACCCCACTGGCAAGGGCATTCCTGGAGCACCACTGGATCCCACAGGACACCTCCTACATAAGGCCACCCTATCAGGACTGGGAGTCAAGGCAGATCCACCTACAACATAGAACAAACACAAAGAGCCAGCCAAAATGTTGAGGCAAAAATACATGCCTCAAAATAAAGAACAGGAGACACCTCCAGAAAAAAAGCTAAATGAAGACCAGGCAAGCAATTGATCAGACATAGAGTTCAAAACAATAGTTATAAGGATGCTCCAGGAGATTGGAATAATGGATGAGATCAGTGAGGACTTAAACAAAGGGATAGTAAGCATGAAAAAGGACATAGAAGCAATAAAAAAATAACCAGTCAGCCCCTGCTGGTGTGACTTGGTTTGTCAGAGCATCATCCTGTAGACTGAGAGTTTGTTGGTCTGATTCCTGGCCAGAGTGCATGCCTAGGTTGAGGGTTTGGTCCCTGGTCAGGGCATGACAAGAGGCAACCGAACGGTGTCTCTCTTTCACATCGATGTCTGTATTTTTCTCTCTCTCCTTCCCTTCCCCTCTCTCTAAATGTGTTGGCCCTGTCATCAGATGATGATAAAAAATAAAAAGAACAAGTCAGAAATGAAGCATACAGTACCTGGATGAAGCAGAGGACTGAGTCAGTGATTTGAAAGACAAGGTAGCAGAAGGCACCCAATCAGAGCAGGAAGAAAAATTAAAAATGAGGGTAGTTTAAAAGACCTATGAGACATGAGGTATGACAATATCCATGTCATGGGGGTACCAGATAAAAGAGAGAGCAACGTATCGAGAATCTATTAAAAAAATAACTGAAAACTTCTCTAACCTGGCGAAAAACAAAGCACACAAGTCCAGAAGCCCAAAGAGTCCCAAACAAGATGAACCCAAAAAGGCCCACACCAAAGACACAGCATAATCAAAATAGCATAGTTGAATGACAAAGAATCTTAAAAGCAAGAAGAGGAAGACAGTTAAGAACAAGGGAGCCCACATAAGACTATAAGCTGCTTTCTCAACAAAAACATTTTAGGCCAGAAAAAATTGGCGCTAAATATTCAAAGTGACAAAAAGTGAGGACCTACAACTAAGACTACTCTACCCAGCAAGACTATCATTTAAAATTGAAGGAGCCCTAGCTGAATGGCTCAGTTGGTTGCAGCATAGTCCCAGTGCACCATGGTTGCAGGTTCAAACCCTGGTCAGGGCACATACAAGACTCAATCAATGAATGTGTAGATGGGTTGAACAACATGTCAATGTTTTTCTCTTTCTCTATCTTTTTATCCCTTCTCTATAATCAATAAATTATTTTTTTAAGTAATAAAGTTTAAGAAATACAGAGCTTTCCATACGAGAAAAAGCTAATGGAGTTTCTACAAAACCAGTATTACAAGAACTGTTTAAAGGTCTTTAAAAAGCAGAAAAAATCAGAGGAACATAATTAAATAAATGCAATGCTGATAAATGCGTACCTGTCAATAATCACTTTACATGTAAAGAGCTTAAATGCTCCCATCCAAACACATGGTACCTGATAGATATGAAAACAGGACCCATGTATATACTGTCTACAGGAGACCCACTTCAGAATTAAAGATACACACTGACTAAAAGTAAAGGGATAAAGAAAGATATTTTTTGCAAATGTAAATTAAAAAACTGGGGTAGCAATAACTACATTTGATGCAACAGAACTTAAAGGCTACATTAAGAGACAAAGATGGACACTACATAATGATAAAGGAACTAAACCAACAAGAGGATAGAACCCTTGTGAACATTTATGCACCCAACACAGGAACACCTACATATATAAAGCAAACCTTGGTGGATGTAAAGGAAGAGATGGACAGAAGTACAGCCACAGCAGGGGATGTGAGCACCCCATGACATCAATGGATGGATCTTCCAGACAGAAGATCAACAAGGAAGCAGTGGCCTTGAATGACACCCGAGACCAGATGGATTGACTTGGTATCTTCAGAGCATTTCATCGCACAGCAGCAGAACATGCATTCCCTTCAAGTGCACATGGAAAGTTTCCTAGGAGAGACCGTGCCCTGGATGCAAACAAGTCTCAACAAATTTAGGAAGCCTAAGATCATACCAAATATCTTCTCTGACCATAATGGTATGGAACCACAACTCATTCACAAGAAAAAAAGCCTGGTATACAGACGGTGTATTATATAGAATTGTACACCAGAAACCTATGTAATTTTAATAACAATGTCATCCCAGTAGATGCAATTGAAAGAAAAAGGACATTGTGACACATGCTACCACCTGGATGGACCTTGAAGACATTACGCTCAGTGAAATAGGCCAGTCCCCATGAGACAAATACTCTGTGATTCCTCCCATGTGACATCCCCAGAGCCATCGTGAGTCACAGAGACAGAAGGTCCTGCTCACTCCTTGGAACTGGGACGAGTCAAGATCTCCTGCATGTGAAACGTCATCAACAGTGTCCTTGGTTACCTCGAACTTCCCCCTGCATCAGCCAGCCCCACTCAGCACTGCACACCTACATGCTCCTCCCATCTGTCAGGTCACTCTGTCAGATGAGGAGCAGCAGGGCAGTCCCAGAAAGAAGAAAGAGAGAAGGGAACAGAAAGCCAGTCCTGAAGCCCACAGTTCATAGGATCACTGAGAGCTGGAAAGAAAATGTTGAGTTCTGCAGAATGTTCAGGTCCCAACCTCTCTCTTCTTCATGGATAATTTACTTCCTTTCCTTTCTAGCTGTCACATGAAATGGCATCTTTTATGAGAGAAGAGAAAGAAGTGAGAGGCGAGGAAACCCCACCATTGGCTGACAGGGGAAGCAAGGCAGCCAGGCTCCCTCCTTGGGGATGTGCCCATGAGTGTGGATGCCACCCCAGAGGACTCCCTCTGATCTCCTTTCACATGCGTTTCCTCAGGCAGGTCAGCGCCATAGGACTCAGGTGCAGTACCACGTTTCCCACACAGCACACTGTTGCTCACTATAGCAAACACGGGCTGTCATATCTGTGGGTATAGCAAGAAAGATAGAATAGTAACCGATGTTCACTGTGTGTCCGGTGTGTAGTGAGGGCTTTCTGTAAATGGAGCAAACTTCATTTAAACCTCAAAACAGCCTGTGGTGCGGTTATCAGTGTCCCATTGTGCAGATTTGGAAGTTGAGGGTTAAACACCCTTCTCAAGGTGGTAAAGCTGTGTTAAAGGTCAAATGCAGATGTCAGAGTCTGACCTCCTCCACTGAGGTGCGGCTCCTGTGGGTGCTCAGGAAGGGCCAAGCAGAGCCTGGGACATGGGGTGGATGCAGTTAATCACCCCAAGGGGGCAGCTATGTTCCTGGGAGGCAGACTATGAATGGAGCAGGCAGTGACCCTCACTACAGACACACTGCCTGTTCCCAGGCCTCTCTGTGAGCAACCAGGAAATATGGGAATGACCCAGTGCCTGGGCTCACACACACTGTCACCAGTGCGTCAGGCCCCATTCCCACAGTGGTGAACGGATGAAGGCCTTTCCTCCTGTCTCCCCCGCACTCAGACCCAGGAGCTGCTGCTGGCCTGTGTCCCCTGCACATAGCACAAGGCCTGGCCCTCAGCACCTCTATCACTGGCTGAATGAACGGACAGACAGATGGACAGATAGATGGCAGGTGATTTAAGGTAGAGGAAAGGGCATGCATACATTTTTTCCATTTTCTCCAAGAATGCAGCCCAACACAAAATTGTAAATTTAGTTAAAACACTTTTTTGTTCATCAGTTTTTGTTAATGTTTCTGTATTTAATGAGTGGCCCAAAGTAACTCCTCTTCTTCCAGTGTGCCCCAGAAACACCAAAAGTTTGGGCACCCTTGGCCTAAAAACTTGAAAGCCAATGAACCTGAATTAGTTAGCAGAGCTAATCACTGTAACAGAAAAGCCCCCAAATGAAGCTCAACACCAACACATCAATTTGTGTCCTGTGAGCCTGCCTGTGAGGTAAACAGGAGTGTGAGCGGCCACCTGGGACCCCAGGATGAGGCTTGGCCACTCTGACCCTGTGACGTCCATAGCTGCCCTGGTCACCCCATTTCAGCCACAGCCTGGAGGACCCACCCTGGGTCCGCTCCCAGGTGGGCCACTCCTGGGCACACCCACTTCCCCGGGTGGGAAGTCCCCAGGTGGGCTGACCCCTGCAGCACATCACACCCAGACTCCTGCACCAGGGGACCACATACCTGTGCTGCCTTGAGGTTGACTTCCTCCCATCACAGGAGAGGCTCCTTGTGCGGAACTCGGGAGAGGTTTTCTCCCTTACACTTGGCCCAGCACCCTCACCAGCCATCTTCACTGAACTGGACTGGGCGGTGCATGTGTCATGGAGTGTTTCCCTGTGATTCTAACCACCTTTCCTGGTTGAGAGAAAAGGAGCCCAGCCTCGGCACCACGATGCTGTGCACTGCAGACCCTGCTCAGGCCCCGTCTCTTCTGCGGGGGGCACATACTCACGCTGCCCCTCCTCGGACCAGCAGCCCCATCATTGCACCATAACTTCTTGTCTCGCTTTGGAGCAGCTGGTTTGTTCCTTCATCCTTCACCTTTCCTGGTCCCCACATCCCACCCTATCGAGCTCTCTACCGATTCCGTGGGTGCCTTCTCCAGGAGCGTCTCTACTAAGACCTCTAGCAGTGTGCTCCTGTGTAACTGCTGTGGTCCAGCCACCCGGACATCCCCAGGCTCCGCAGCATCACGCTCCTGGCCCCTTGGACCTATCGTTTCATTCTGTGTACAAAGCAACATGACGCTGGTGTGATTGCCTGTCCTGTCATGCGTATCCCTGAAGGTGGCAACTGAAGACTAAATCCTAGTGTCTACAACATGTCCCTCTAATGTGAGAACACTTCTGGCCACTGTCCCCATGCTTCAGAGCTACTCATCCAGAGAAGCACTTTGAGCCGTAGGTGGACACCTGAAGATGACCTGAGTATCTGTCTTTACAGCATCATGTCAGGGACAGACGCACTTGTACCTGTGTCACATTTGCACACAGACACCTCAGGAGAGACCCTGTGTTCTGCCTTCCTCAGTGCATCTTCCTGTCAGAGCTCTGGGCCTGATCCGACATCCGCAGGGTCTGATATTCTGACAAGTGCTTCCTGATCACCTCTCTGAGTTGGCACCAAAGTCCTACAGGCCTCTGCCTGGGCGGTGGGGATGAGGAGGGTGGAACAGTTCATTCAGCAGACCCTGGAGTCCTCCCTGGGAGCCTGGCACTGTCCTGGGTGCCAGAGAATCAGCGGATCCTTCTTCATCTGGACCGCATGGCTAACACGTGTGATAAAAGTACACAGAACTAAACACTGTCCCACACAGATGGGCACAGAGAACCAGGAAACCTGCCAAACATCATGGTTTGTGTCAACACTGAAACCCTGCAGGTAAGATTTTTATGTCGTTATCAAGGGAAACTGGGTCAGAGTACATGCACCCTCTCCCCATCATTTCTTATGAACAATGTGAATCCTCAATGACGTCAAAAATGGTTAAAAAACAATAGCAACCCAGATTTTCTTGCCTTGCCCCAGAGATCCTGGCCCAGTAGATCTGCCTGGGGCCTGGGCTGGGTATAAGGAAGAGCCCAGGGGTCCTGGTGGTGGGTGGACTGAAAGCCACCACCCAGGGCCTCTGCGGCTCCCTGCTCCTCCTCCCACCACAGAGGTGCTCTGCCACGAATGAAGCAGCTGGGTGTCCACTCCTCCTAATGAGTCCTTCAGGTGAGTGGCTCCTTCACTTTCCCACCTGGTTTCTTAAAGGAGCTCCTAAATGTTTTCTCTGTCTCACAAATCACAATGCAGGTAGCACAGTCCCCCACAGGGACCTTCCCCTCCATTAAACCACACCTCACAGGTGACAGGATGGACCAGTGTCCTGTCCATAGAGGAGATTTACTTCTTGGCACCTAGGCTGGGTCCTGGGGGCTGTCACAGGCACCATGCCCATGAATGACGCTTCCTCAGGGCATGCAATGGTCCGAAAGAAGGCAGTATTGTCGGCAAAATGTGTGCCTTTTAATTGTCTGTAGATTGCAACTGCAGAAACAATATGCTCTATGAAAGTGAAGGGATGATTAACAGATTTTCTATGAGTGCTCGGCAGAGAGGTGCTCAGGATTGTGGTAATAATAATGCTTTGTCTTCTTGTGCTCTCTTCTTCCAGTGATGGCTCTGATTCATCTTTCAACTTGGCTGTGAGAAGGGGAAAGTAATACTGGTGGGTGAAATCAACACACCCATACAGCAGGGGGTTAAATGAAGATAAAACACAGAAAATGACTCATCAAAAGCCTGACACTCACTCAATGATTGAGCCATAATCACCCGTCAGACACTCTCTTCGCAAGGGTAACAACCTCAAGCTGACATAATGACTTCAGTGTCCGGCCCAAGTGGAATCTACTTACTCCTCGTGTCCCACGATGTGGGCCAGGGAGCCACCATGGCTCTTCCTCTCCACACAGTGACTCAGAGACTCAGGGCTTCTCCGTCCTGTGGCTCCACCATGTGCCACGGAGGCCTGCTGACCTTCTGCATTCAGCTGGCAATGAGCACTGACCAACAACGTGCAGGACAGATGAACAGGTGGTATCAGGAAGGCCTGGGAGAGCCACTTACAGCTGGTCCCAACTCTGGCAGACCTGAACTGTATGGTGAAAGAAACTCAGAAATGCTGAACAGCATGAACACCATGTGTCTCAGAGCAGGGGACAACACACTTACCCTCTTGTCCCCATATCTGTGCAGCCAGCTGCATCCACATTCTTCAGGAAGACTGTCCACAGAGAAGAATAAAATAAGGGTACGTCATGCCAACCAATGTAGCACTTCAAAGGCTTATGAGAAAACACTGTCCACTCATTTCTAAAGAAAGTCTACTTGCTGTCCAGACTCACTTCCTTCCCTTTTGTTTTCTTCAAGAAAGAGAACACACTGTTCTGGAGCCACCAACATGGAGCAGATCCAAGGCCAGCTGTCCCCCATCGGTGACAACCACAAGCTTGGGACAGAAAAGAAAAGCCATTATCCACAGATTCTGGAAGGAAGCAGCAGTGGGTAGACAGGGGACAGAAGTCAGAACTGGTCAAATGAGCAGCAGAGTGGTGACCCCACTGGTTTTCACGTCTTGATGTCAGCTTTGTCTGAAAGGTGGTCAGTCTCAGCATTGCTCCATGGGCAGGAGGGGAATGAGGCAGAGAGGACTGTATGAGGCACCTGTCGGAGACAGAGTGGGGGACAGCCAGGGACCCTCCCCCTCCACTCCTGGCCCTGCTCCTACCCTGAAGCTGCAGCCACAGCAGGGGGTGAGGGTGGGGTGGGGTGTAAGCTCCTAAAATGCCCAGGAAAACACGTCTCTGGTGAGAACCTGGGAAAATGGGCCCTTGTGCTCCACAACTTGGGGGGAATCCTGCTTATTATTTCTCTTGCCAGTTTGCCCTGGAAACAACCCAGTTATGTGAGCTTCCACACAGTGCACAGTGGGGAGAGAAAGATATCTAAGATTCTAAGAAAAAACAGAGCTTCTAGCTGGAGGACCAGGGGATGTGGCAGAGACTCCAGGAGAAGATGCCTGGGGCGCACCCCGGAGGCCAGCACAGGCTCTCCGCCATGCTGGTGCTGAGGTCACCCCCACAAGTGCTGGGACAGATCTGCGGTAATGTCCTCACAGAGTTAACCAGCAGTTCTCAACCTCTGCTGCTCAGTGGTGGGGAGACAGACTACAGAACCCCGTTCAGGAAGGAGGAAGGGAGCATATCCATCGCTAGCTCCATCTGAAGTTTGGAGAAAGAAAGTGATTGAATTTGAACAGGCACACAGGGCAAGTGGGAGAAGGCCAGAACTCTGAAGCGTCAGCCTGCACATGTACCCCGCCTTGGATTTTAGTTCTGAGACAAGTTCATTTGTACAAATGAATCTATTTTTCTTTTGTGTTTTCATGTTTTCCTCTTATCTACGTTAAAGACTCAATTTCTTGTCTGAAAGGTAAGAATAGACAAGCAAGAGAAGAGCAGCTCCCAGGCCTCTGTTTTGCTGGGGGAGGAGGTGCTAATTCAGCATGAGTTCCTGCAAGGGCGCAGTCCCAGCCTGACCTCAATGTCCAGGGACAACAGGCTCAGTTTCGTGCCCCTAACTGGGTGTGCCTGGTGGGGTCGGCCTGTGACTGTTGATGGCTCACCAGTTCTCCTGGTTCTGATGGTAAATGTGGAGACACTGTGACCAAAGCCATGCCTCTGCTACACATTCAAGGCATGGACTCTGTTCTTAAGTCGCAGGTGCTCCACTTGTCCACTATACTGATAAGTACAGAGAGATTCTGTTCCAGGCCACTTTGGGGGAAGGGGACGGGTATGGGTAATAAACCTCCACAGGGACTTGCCCCAGGAGCTTCCCCCAATGCCTCACCCTCCATAACATGTGAAACAGTTTAGCGCCGAGTCACCCTCATGATTAGGGCACAGGAACTAACATCTGCACATCCATATGGTCCCTTCTCTGGCCTTACTCCCAGTCATCCTACTGTGTGTTGTGACTTGTTCTACAGCCCACCTCCCATGCCTGGAAGTGGGCAGGAATAAAAGAGAAAGAGGGAGAAGTGGGGATGTGTCTGCCTTCTCCAGGAGCTCAGAATACCTGAGAATCTGCTGGGGAAGAGAACAGGGCTTTCTGCAAGATTCCACTGTGTTGGAGGCATTTAGAGTATGGCCTGTGGGACCAGCTCATGAAAGTCTTCAGCCCCTGAGGGTTGCTCTCCTCTGCCCCACCTCTGCCAGACCCCTACTGGAGGCACTGGGTCACTTGGTGAGAGAAAAACATTATTGCCCTACGAGGATAGGAAGTGCTAGACAATGTGACCTCAAATTAGAAAAATAAAACCGACCTCACAGGTGTGTCTTGGAAGTCAGCCCACATCTGACTGAACACAGGTCTCACTTGAGAACAATTTAGCCTTATTTCTTAATAGCACTTCCTTGACTTGATCACCCTCATCCCTGCCTGCTCTCCAACAATCAGAGAAACCCGAATGGTCATCACCTTGAGGCACCTCTCTGATGATAGTAGAGTGGGAGCCCCAACATGATGACTTGCAGGGACAGGCAGAAGGCAGCCCTTCACACAGGACAGTGGAGGAAGTGGGAAATCCAGTGCTTTTCATGGGCAGACGCTCCACCCAGCCCAATGCTGTAACTATTCCTCAGGATTACTTAACCAGAGCTGTGTCCAAACCAGTTCCCTATGGCTGGCCTTGCTGCCCTCAAACTCACTGACTACATCAGACAGAGTGATGGTCTCAAATATAGATCTGATCCTGGAACCAAAGCAACTCCAACAACACCCCACTGCTTTGTCAGGCTGAGGGGTCTCAGCCTCGTTTGCTAACCATTTTCATTATACCCTTCATGACACTGAAATGGAAAACAAAAGAAACACTTGGGTAAACATCGCATGTGACCAGAGTGCTAGGTTCCAAAACACATAACATCCAAACGCTAATAACGCTGATCCCTAAGCTGTCTACTTTTACTGTCTGTTGCTTTAGAAACAAGAAATGACCTTTAAAAAAGAGGTACTTCTAGAAAAATGTTGATAAAACTCACTGATTTTCCAACATTTGCTGAATCAAGATCAGCCCAGCCTTCACCCACTTTGACACATTTAGGAAGATTACCACCAGCTACATCTTCTGTTCTTCAGCTAGTGGGCAAATGTCTGAAATCCATAGAAATTTGAGTGGATGGCATTAAAAGTTTCACAGTTTTAATGTCACACTAAGTTTAAATCTTGGGCACATTTCCAGCTTTCTCCTTTTTGCCATAAACCAGAAAGTAACATCAAAATTTCATATCTTTAAACTACTTTTTCTAAGTTCTTTTCAATGGATCAGAAATAAAGTTATTCACTAGATAAAGCAAACAAGTTCCATAGTCTATGTGTCCAAAAGGGCCAATTATTCCAACTTAGAAAACCCAGCCTCCTGATATTCCCTTTTATACAAAAAAAAATTGAATTACAGATTGTCTACGTGTACTATAATGTATGGCATTACATTAATTCCACCTGTATTATATTTAAATATGAGGATATTATGTGACTATGACTACTCAGTTACAGACTGAAGAATTTCTTTCCCTTTCATTCAAAGGAAACCAAGTTTAGACTGCATTTTGGGAACTAAGCTTTATCTTTTGTGTAACTACCTTAAAATAGATCTTTAGCTCCCTAAAATCCTATACTGTATTAATTGATTTTATTACCCCTAGGAAAATATCATCTATCTCTGCTTTTAACCTTGGGTAAACACCAAAAAATGACAAAGAGCCTCAAAAAGCATAGCTTCTATAATGAATGTAATTTCTTTTTTTTTACTTTCTTATTGTTTTTAAAGTACAGTTGTTTCCATTTTTCCTCCCACCACTACCCCCAACCCCAGCCATCCCCACCTCTCACCCCTGATCCCACCGCCCCTTGATTTTGCCCATGTGTCCTTTACAGATATTCCAGAAAACCCTTACCCCTTTCCCCCTCATTACCCCTCCCCTCTGGTGACTGTCATTTTGTTCTTAATTTCACTGTCTCTTGTTGTATTTTGCTTCCTTGTTTGTTTTGGTGATCAGGTTCCCATCAGTAAATGAATGGATCAAAAAACTATGGTACATTTACAAGATGGAATACTACGCAGCAGAAAGAAAGAAGGAGCTCCTACCCTTTGCTATAGCATGGATGGAACTGGAGAGCATTATGCTAAGTGAAATCAGCCAGGTGATGAAGGACAAATACCATATGGTCTTACCTACAAGTGGAACTTAATAATGTAATTTTGGTAACATTTCTGAGTGCTACCCTTTCTTAAAAACACATTTCCAAAGGATATATCACAAGAATTCAGATTAAATAGGCATTACATTATTGTATTGAAACTTGGGTTATTCCCTTACCTTTTATTTCCATCATCTGCATAAGGAACTCTCATCTGCATATAGTTGACCCCACTCCAAACTTGTTTCCAAGACCTGCTGAATAAAAACTTGGCATTTCTACAATGAATATATATCACCAAACTATAGAAATGCTTTGCCAAAGGTAAATTCTTGAAATATAGTCTATCTTTAACATTATAAATATAAGCTAGAAAATTAACTCCAATTTTAAAGAATTAATTTTAATATGAAGCTTTAAATATTTACTAGACAAAATAGTGATTCTCTCCCCCAGTGAAAACTTTGGAGGTCTTGGAAGCCATGAGGTCACCAGTCCCTGACCCTAGTGAGGCAAAGACCACCAAAGGCACTTAGGCAACCATAATAAAAACACAGTTTCCAATAAAGATCTGAGGGCTTCTGAGATTCTTCTATTAGAAGCCAAATCTTACTCTAAGTGCTGTAGTCAGCACTATGCACCTACAGTCAGCCTCACTGGAGTAGTGTGTGTTAGAGGAGACGTGCGGAGAAAAATACTGCCATGGAGGTTGGCTTCTTCATTGTGACTCTTCTTCCATCACCTTCCACACACCACTTTACTAAACACACAGTACGTACCCATGGTGAGATGTCTCCTCTAGCAATCACTATGTGAAACCAAGTCAGTGCATCACTATAGTCTAAAATATGTATTGAGTATCAGTGTCCTCAAAATGCTAGTGCAGGTAAGAATCATGTTCCCAGTATAAAAACTGTTCTTCCCTTTTTCTACCAGGAAAGTAAGAACAAAACATTTACTAACCTATTTCTTGCTCTTACCATGCTCTTTGATTTCATTCTCTCAAGTCTCCTTCATCAGAAGATGCTGTGTCACTACTATGAATAACATGCTTCTTTCCCCTGTTCAAAGATAGTTGAATCCTGAAAATCATTACAGCAGCAAGTGGCTTTTAAGAACACATCGTAAGTGTCACATCCACAATTAGCTTCGCAGAAAATGTATACATTCATCCATTCATTCGGAAACATTCATCAAGCTCCTTGCACTCATGCAGCATACATCCAATTAACTAGAAACACAATAAACTCCACAGAAGAAGAAAATACAAAAGGAGGCGGAGAATAGGGATCTGACAAATTTTTAAACAGGGTAGTTTAGGAAGGCACATGTATATATATGTAATATGACAGCTACACAAGATATTCATTATATCATACTTTACAGTAGCAAAAGACTGAACATATCTTGACTTTCAATAAAGGACTAATTTTAAAATTAGAATATATCTACAAATGTAACATTATGCAACTATAACATAACTTTGAAATGTCACTACACTGAAATTTCACTCCAGGAAATGGCACTCCAAGAAGTACCATCTCATTTCTCCACCACAAGGGTCAGGGGGTTCTGTTGCTTCGGGCTATTTTTTCTCACTTGTCATTTTACTAATTTAACAAGTAATAGTGTCAGGCACCATTCTGGGCCTTAGAAAGGGAAAGTTGAGCATCTGGGGGGCATCCTGGTGTGGAGGGACCTGGTTGACCACCCAGCTACCCTTCCCTGAGCTGGGAACTCTGGGCGGTTACTGACTCCCACAAGAGCCTTTGGGGACCCTGATCCTGAGGGAGGTCACTTAAGGACAATATCACTTTCATTACATTCAAAGGTGGACTTGTGAGTTAGTCACATCCAAACCATGGTGTATTGTTTCCAAATGATTTGTCTACAAAGATGCCATACAGAACTGTTTCACAATTATAAAGTAGTTTCAAAGAGCAGAGTCTTTCTCTGAAGCAGCAATGTTGAGGATCTGCCAGCTTTGTGGTTAGAAGGAGAAAAACAGCCTGGAACATCCAAAAAGTGATTTACACAGTGAGCATCGTTCAGACTTCCCAAGGAACAGAAGAGGACAGAATGACATTAACAGAAACAGCTCTAGCAGTGACGTCAGGAAGGTTTCCTGCTGCTCGCAAGACCCTGTTTCATCTGTACAAAGAACTGGTGCAAATACACTAAACTCAGTACTGTAAACTGACATTCAAGGTCATGATGGACACACTCATAGAAATGCTGGACTAGGGTTAAAGCAGTGAAAGCTTCTAGCTCTATATTTTATATTAGATAGTGTGAAAAGTGTTAGAAAAAGTGACTCTTGGCATGGGCTTTCTAAATTTAAGAACCTTAAAACAATTCGAATTCATACTTTTACACATTATTAATTCTCAAGACTAATAGATTAATGCCCATTATCTTGGAGAAAAAATTAAAATACAAGCAGATGACTTATCCAAAACTACTCCAACTGCCAGCAGTGTGAGTGTGCACATGTCAGTGTGTGTATGTAAGTGAGTGTGAGTTCCTGGTGGTGTGACTGTGTGTGCATGTGTGGGAGTGTGGCCAGGTGTGCATTTCTCTGCGTGTGTGTTTGTGAGTGTTTCTGGTTGAATGTGTTTCAGTGTCTGAGTGTGTGACTGTGTGAGTTCTCTGACCTACTATTAACCTTGGCTGTTCTAAGGTTCTCTCATTTGGATGCACTTTGGATTAAAACAATTGCAAAGCCTTGGGAAGGAAGAACAGAGTTGGAGGAACGATACTGCCTGCTATGAAACTGCACTACAAGGCCATACAATCAAAACAGCATGACATTGGCATGGAAACAGACACACAGATCGATGGAGCTGAATGGAGAGCCTAGAAATAAACCCAGGTTTTGATGGTCAATTAATATTTGATAAATGAGGCTAGAACATACAATGGGGTGAAGAAAGTCTATTCAGTGGTACTGGGAAAAGTGGATAGATATTCAATACATACAAAAAAAAAGGAACTAGGCCATCAACTCACAGCACACAGAAAAATCAACTCAAAATAGATAAAAGACTTAAATGTAAAACTCAAAACCATAAAAATCCTAGAAGAAAAGATAGACGATAAATTCTCTGACATTTTTCTTAGCAATATTTTTCTGATGTATCTCCTCAGGAAAGAGAAGCAGACAAAAAAAAATAAACAAACAAATGGGGCTACATTAACCTAGAGCTTTTGCACAGCAAAGGAAACCATCAACAAAATAAAAAGACAACCCCCTGAATGTGATAACATATTCACCAATGATACATCTGATTAGGGGTTACTATCCAAAATTTACAAAGACGTCACACTACCCAACACCAGAAACAGCCCAAACAATCCAATGAGAAAGTGGACAGAGGACCTAAATAGCCTCTGCTGTGGAGAAGACAAACAGATGGCCAAGAGACATACAAAAAGATGCTCAACATCACTAATCATGAGAGAAATGCCAAGTAAAATGGCCATGAGATATCACCTCACACCTGTCACAATGGCTATCATCAATAAATCCACAAATACCAAGTGCTGGAAAGGATGTGGATGGAGAAAGGGGTGGCTTTGATTCTTGGTGGGACTGCAGAAAAGTGCAGCCACCGTGGAAAGCAATATGAAGTTTCCTCAAAAGATGAAAAATATAAATGCCTTATGACCCACTAGAGGGGAGGAGATTTAGAATGCCAGGAGAAAGAGGTGAAGGGACAACTTGGTCATCAAATATCACTCTCAGGGACATCAAGTACAGCACCTGGAATGCAGTCGACAATGTTGTGGTAATTAAGTATAAGTGAGCACTGGAAATAGCAAGGGGGCACTATGTACACTATGTGATAGTCTAACCACCACAGAGTACACCTGAAATCAATACAAAGTAATTTTGAAATAAAATGTAATTTAAACAATTTTTAAAGGAAAGGAAATACAGGTTGTCCACAGCAAATGAATCACTGCCTGAAAAGCTCCCCCAAGTGACTCTGATGCATAACTGAATTGATTTCAAGCCTCTTGCTCCTGGAAGGAGAGAAGTTTTCCTGTCTCTAATCTCTGTGACAGGGAGTGGCAGAGAATGGCAGAGAATCTGCGAGCTGGGGAAGGTCCAGAAACAAGTCTTTCAGTCCTCGTTAGATGCTCACAAATGCTCGATGGAGGCCATGCAGTGTTGTCACTGAACCTCCAGGTTCTCAATGCAGGTACACAGGGCCAAGCTAGCACATCCCTCATGAAGGTTGCAAGCCCCTTAAGGCCACCAACTACACGCTGCTTATATGCTAGTTTGGTTTTAGGAGGAGACTCCTTAATGGAATCTGAAAAGACGAAAGGACCAGTGCTCTGGACCCTCTCTGTCTCTTCAGGTTATTTCACCCTCTGGTTAGTGTCTCCAATTTAGCAAATTCTTCCTGTCTCTCAAAAACACGTCCTCAAATTTATCCCTTCACAGGAAGATGACACATCCCCTCCAACACACACTCTCCTATCTCTCTCTCTCCATCTATCTATCATGTGTCTGTCCATCATTGATCATTATCCATGTACATATATATGGATCCATCATCTTCCATCATCTATCCATCATCTATGAGTCTGTCTATCCTTTATTCATCCACCTACCTACATATGTATACATCTATGCACCTATCGCCTGGGTCTCCACTTATCGGCCTATCTCTCTATCACCCATCTCTCCATCTCCAGAGTATCCTTTCAAGCTCATTTCAAGTCAGCTCTTCAGAGAAGCCTTCCTCACCTGCCCTCCCCACAGTTGAGTCAGGGGTCAGGAACCTCTCTGATGTCTCATCTCACTCTCTTTCTTTGCAGCACTTGCCACAGTCAGGACTTACACAGTTATTGGTGGGGCTCTGTGTTTGGTTTCTCCCTCCCCAAATCAAAGCCTGGTTTTGTGAAATTTGGGTCTGTGTCATTCAGTGAAAATTTTTAAATTCCTCCAACATGCCAATATCTGTGAGAATTAAAGGATTAATCAGACATAGACTTTTTGCTTGAGGTGCTTAGGGTTAAGTGGAAAACAAAAGATATGTATTCAAGGAACTATTTACAGAAGCCTAAGGGCAATGGCAGACTCTATTAGTGGGATCAAGGGGCATTCTTAGCAAAACAGTTTTCACAGGATTTTATGAATTCTTTCTTAGACCTGATTGCTCCAAGGAACCTCCAGTTCCTGGCCAGGGCTGCACTGCCCTCCGGCATTGTTTCAGGCTTAAGTCAGGTGGGGGAAGTAAGGCAGCCAAGAGATTACAGGATTCTTGTAGACAGACTGAGGACTCAGGCTATGTCAAAGCTGAGGGGTGAGGATCCATCACCCCCTTTTTCTATAGTCTCTAAAGTCCTTGCCTGTGGGCCCCTTCATGGTCATGCTTGTTGTATGTTGCCCTTCCCTTGAGGAATCTTACCCATCTTTGGCTAACCAGTCATCCACCTGCAGGCCAAGCAGGGGATGTAAAGAGGGGAGAGGCTGTGCCCTGGCTGGGAGAATAAGTTTTTTCTCCTTAGTGGCCTATGGTCCCAAGGTCTTTTACTCAGCCTTAGCCATGAGGGGGTTATAGCTTCTGAAACCAGACAGGATGGTTCCCAACAAGAGACAGCATTTCTTCCTCTTCAGAGATTTGCTGTTGATTTGTAATGCAAAGTAGGTCTACATTACACACTCTCCTGATTACCTTGGAGTTACATTTTCAATAACCCTCACTGTAAAAATGTATTAATTTCCTGAATCCCATTGGAGTGTCAGCTCTAACTGTTCCCTGAATAAGTGGAGTCAGGAATTTTGCACATGGGCTCTTCGATCTTATTTTAGCTTTGGTGTTTCCACACATGGCTCCCTAGAGCAGGCAGTTCCAGAGTGTGAGCCCATGTTGCCTGCACACTGGCACAGGGCCTGTGGCTATGGAACCTGGAGCCCACCCGAGCATTCAAGTTGGGAACTAATCAAGAGATACAGTGGTTTCCATCTCAGAGGTCAAAGGCTCATTAGGCAGAAATGGTCAGAAAGCAATTTCCCTGCTGACAAAATTGATCACTTCCTAAGTCTCCAGAATCACTGGGAAGTATACTCATCCCTTACTTATAATCCTTCCTGCCCCCCTGGTCTTGGTTGGATGAATGGACTGATTGATTGGTTTTGACAGTGGGTTCAGTAAGTAGACTAACTGTCTGCGGGCTTAGCCAGAATCTAAGAGATACTGGTAGGACCTAAACCTTAAGAAAGGAAATTTAAAACAACCTAGGACTTAACAACCAGAAAATCTTTTTACAGGTTAAGGTTGAAAATGTATTTGAAATCCCTCTAATACGACCATTTTTTTGTTTGTCTCTCTTAAAAAAAAAAGGGTGTATCACTATTTTATAAATCACATATCTTTCTTCAGCCCTTCACATACTTTTTGAAATAAGCAAGATGTTGTAACCGGAAAAGCCATCGGCATTTGGGGTGCCTGTCACTACCAAATCCAATAAGCAATGACAGCGATAGAATCTTTTATGGGTGCTTTATTCAGATGACCAGAGATCTGAGAAGATGGCGGATTCATACCTTAACAAATCATCTTCCCTTCTCTTTCCTGCCCAGATCTTTTATAAGGGGGTGGGGGAGGACAAGCAAGGTATGGTGAGGGCTTTGAAATTCAGGGAGGATTAGGTGAGTGAAGCTGCAGCATTCCTGTTCTCAGCAGTTAGCTGTTCCCAAGGGGGGGATCACACAAAAGGCCTGGATGCCTCCAACTTGACCCCAGGTGGTAATCTCTAGCCAGTGTCCCAGGAAGTCCACTGCTTTTCCCAGGAGCCAGGATGGGCCTTATGGGTAGTTTCTGAAACAAAAGCTTAACATACACATTACTTGCTAGACTTAACAGCTTTTTACCTTAAGCTAAAATTTTCCAAGTCTTGAGTCCCCTATCAATGTGACTAAATAATGAAAAGAAAGATAACACACAATATAAAAAAATATAATGCATAGACAAGTATGAAATCAATTTGCGGTCTCAGAAAAGGTCTAAAATGTACAGTATGGTCAAACCCAGTACTCGGGGTTCACAACGATGGTGTTGGTTGGCCTACATAATCACTGGCTGTACTGGGCACAGAGTGGGATGGGGAGGAGGTGGGAGGGCCTGGAGAGTGAGGACCAGCACCTTCATGGAAGCACAGCTGCTCCTGTAACATTGGGGAAACAAGCTAATAGAGGCCTAATCTGTCCTTCTTTCTAGTTACAAGAAGATATTCAAGATAAAACACCAAGTTCTACTAGCCACCATGTGGATTATGGACAGCAGGAAGCAAGTGGGAAAGGCCAAAGTGGCCAGGTTATTTACCTTGGGCTGACCCACAGGGAGCACGTTGGCTACTTTTCAGTAAGACCTACAGCTTGCCTCAGTACTTACATGAATTTTAAAAAGAACCCATTTTCATCTAATTGCACATTAAGCCATGGACTCACTTTGTGAGTTCCCATAAGACATCTGTCTGCCTTAAATTTTCCCCAAAAATTTCCTGTGTTTGAAAATATGCAGATGGCTACAGGGTGGCCCTTACTGGGGTGAATTCCTTGGTTTGTATCAGTGGTTTGCAAATGGGCTCTACAAGCCACCTGGGAGGGAGGACAAGTGCCTGGAGGCCCTCTCCAACATCCTGCCCCCTACTCCCCAGGGAGTTTTGTATGTTTTTAAATCACTGTAAAGACACCAAGTGATGTCATTTCTATTTGGCAGTTCAGGCACCCCATGTTTGATGACATGATGACTTGTGCTTGTATGTGAAATACAATTTCAAGTGTATTAATTGGAGAGTACAGAAAGAATGTTTCCAGTTTACTTGGATTACTTGATAGTGCATCCTCAAGAAAGATCTTCCAGTGATTTAAAAACACACACCTAAGTTCTGGTGTTAAGCACCCAAACTCCTAGGAGGGTGAAACCCTTAGCCTGGGCTGAGAAACTGGCTGACTTGGCACGTGCCTTCCAATCTCTCTTGTTTGGTACTGTTATTAAAAATCAACAAATTTGTTGTGTTGTTTAAGAATTGGGAAAGTTTAAGCAAAAATAATGGATTTCTGGTTTCTTCTGAAAAATCAGGCCATGCTGAGCCCCAGCTCCCAGGAAGCAACACCAGCTGCGGCAGCATCCTGGCCCTGCAGATGGAGCAGAGCTGTGAGGAGTCTCACTGGGATTACTTGAGGGGTCAGGAAGTGATGGTCAGCCCTTGAAGGATCCCTCTTTCCCCACTCCTGGACCGTCCACCCCACCAGCACTTCAGCCAGATGGGCCCAAGAGTCACCTGATGAAAAGAGGCTTTAGCCTGGGGTGGAGGGGGGATCTTAATCATCAGAACTAGGTCTCCTGCCTTTGAGGCTTTTCCCTTGACCATCCCCCCTGCCCCACAAACCGCTAGGTTTCCTGCGAATATTTGGGACATGACTACTCTGCTTTGACTCCATTTTTTGGGAAGTAAAACGGTCAAATAACAAAATCTTATGGAGCAATTTAGAGCTTTCCTTACCAGTCAGTGCACTTGCCCCTTCTCCTGCTCACCTAGACTTTTGCCTCAGACTTATAGACAACCAGCCATGCTTAAACTTTGAATGAATGTCACCCTTGTCCTACTCCAAACTCAGGCTCCATTGCCAAGCCCAACCTTCACAAGAAAATATGCATGGAATTAAGCCAGTTCCACAGGCTAATGCGTAGGCTGCAGTGGGGTAGAGGATTTGGATGTGTAAAGGGTCTCCTTGTTTACAGCAACCCCCCATCAGAGCAAGGGGTCAGCTCAGAAGTGAGGAGGTGGGACAGCCACCCTTGAACTCACAGTGGAACATAGCTGTTCCCTTCCACGCACTGTACTCAGCAGAGAACACGTGTTCTTTCCTTAGGGCATCATTATTCATATAGCAGGAAGTTTTGTTTCCCTCCACAAAGGATGTGTCCAATGCTGCAGGACCTGGGGCCTGTCTGCACTGATGCCCACTCCAACTGTCTCTCCAGAGAGCCAGCAATTCTCCTTCAACTTGGCTCGGCCACACCAGAGCACACCACAGAATGCCATGGCATGCTGTTCCCAAGCTGACCTCGTGGTGATGGCAAACATCTCCCTTCAGAACCCAGTGGTCGAGGATGCAAACATCCAGCATTCCTGGGACCCATGACTCACAGGCCATGAGAAAGTCACACGTCACTTTAAAGCTCTCTGACCATCACCAAGGGTCCAACAGAAATACCTGCCTTGAACAGGCTTGGGAAACTGATTTTAACTTCCAGTGTATAAAACAAGAGTCCACATTTTACCAATAGCAGGGAATATGGTACATCTGGGGTAGGTTGGTGTACACAGTTCTGGATTTTCACAGCTTCTTTTTTTTATTTTTTTAATTTTAATTGTTCAAGTACAGTTTTCTGTCTTTTACTCCCATGCCAGCCCACCCCCCAGCCCTCCCCACCTCTCTCCGTTTCCACCCCACCCCTAGTTTTTGTCCATGTGTCCTTTATGGTTGTTCCTGTAAACGCTTCCCCTTTTCCCCTGAAATTCCCTCCCCTCTCCCCTCTGGTCACTGTCAGCCTGTCCTCTATTTCAGTGTCTTTGGTTATATTTTGCTTGTTTGTTTGTCTTGTTGTTTAGGTTCCTGTTAAAGGTGAGATCATATGGTATTGGTCTTTCACCACCTGGCTTATTTTGCTTAGCATAACGCTTTCCAGTTGTATCCATGCTGTTGCAAAGGGTAGGAGCTCCTTCTTTCTTTCTGCTGCATAGAATTCCATCGTGTAAATGTACCAGAGTTTTTTGATCCATTCATTTGCTGATGGACACCTAAGTCACTTCCAGCACTTGGCTATTGTAAATTGTGCTGCTATGAACATTGGGGTGCATAGGTCCTTTTGGATTGGTGTTTCAGGGCTCTTATAATATAATCCTAGCAGTGGAATTGCTGGGTCAAAAGGCAGATCCATTTTTAGTTTTCTGAGAAAATTCCATACTGTTTTCCATAGTGATTGTACCAGTCTGCAATCCCACCAACAGTGCACTAGGGTCCCCTTTTCTCCACAGCCTCTCCAACACTTGTTGCTTTGTTTATGACGGCCATTCTGACTGGTGTGAAGTGCTATCTCAGTGCGGTTTTAATTTGCATCTCTCTGATAGCTAGCGATATTGAGCATCTTTTCATGTGTCTCTGGATCCTCTGTATGTCCTCCTTGGAGAAGTGTCTGTTTAAGTCCTTTGCCCATTTTTTAATTGGGTTGCTTGTCTTCTTAAAGTGGAGTCCTGTAAGTTCTTTATATATTTTGGAGATTAAACCCTTTTCTGAGGTATCATTGGCAAATATGTTTTCCCATACGTTTGGTTCTCTTTTTATTTTGATACTGTTTTCTTTAGCTGTGCAGAAGCTTTTTATTTTGATGAGACCCCATTTGTTTATTCTTTCCTTTATGCCCTTTGTTCTAGGGGACATATCAGTAAAAATGTTGCTTTGTGAAATATTTGAGATTTTCCTACCTACATTCTCCTCTAGGACCTTAATGGTGTCATGGCTTATATTTAAATCTTTTAACTACTTTGAATTTATTTTTGTGTGTGGTGGAAGTTGGTGCTCAAGTTTCATTTTTGTGCACATAGCTGTCCAGTTCTCCCAACACCATTTGTTGAAGGGGCTATTTTTACTACATTTTATGTTGCTGCCTTCTTTGTCAAATATTTATTGACCATAGAGACTTGGGTTTATTTCTCGGCTCTCTGTTCTGTTCCACTGACCCATGTGCCTGTTTTTATGCAAGTACCAGGCTGTTTTGATTACAGTGGCCTTGTAATACGGTTTGGTATCAGGTATTGTGATCCCTCCTACTTAGCTCTTCTTTCTCAAAATTGCAGCAGCTATTCGGGGTCATTTATGGTTTCATATAAATTTTTGAAGTGTTTGTTCTATGTCCGTGAAATATGCCATTGGTACTTTAATAGGTATTGCATTGAATCTGCAAATTACTTTGGGTAGAATGAACATTTTCATGATGTTAATTCTTCCAATCCATGAACATGGTATATGTTTCCATTTGTTTGTGTCTTCCTTGGTTTCTTTCTTTGGTGTTGTGTAGTTTTCTGCATACAGGTCTTTTTCCTCCTTGGTTAGGTATATTCCTAGGTATTTTATTTTTCTTTTTGCTATATTGAATGGGATTCTTTTCTTGATTTCTCTTCTCCTGATTTATTGTTGGTATACAAAAATGCCTTTTACTTCTGGATATTGACTTTGTATCTCACTGTTTTGCCAAATTCATGTATCAGGTGGAGCAGTTTTTTTTTGCAAAGTCTCTAGGATTTTCTATGTACACTATCATGTCATCTGCAAACAATGACAGTTTTGTTGCCTCCTTTACGATTTGGATGCATTTTCTTTTCTTTTCTTAGCTGATCACTGTGGATAAAACTTCCAATACTATATTGAATAGAAGTGGAGAAAGTGGACAACCTTGTCTTGTTCCTGATCTTAGTGGAAAAGATTTTAGTTTTTGTCCATTGAGTATGATGTTGGCTGTAGGTCTCTCATATGTGTCCTTTATTATGTTGAGAAATGCTCCCTCTATTCCCACTTTGCCGAGTGTTTTTATCATAAATGGGTGCTGTACCTTATCAAATGCTTTTTCCGCATCTATTGATATGATCATGTGAGTTTTGTCTTTCCTTTTGTTTATGCGGTGTATTACATTTACTGATTTGCGAATATTATACCATATTTGCATCCCTGGGATGAATTCCACTTAGTCATGGTGTATGATGTTTTTTAATGTATTGTTGGATGCGATTTGCCAATATTTTGTTGAGGATTTTAGCATCTATGTTCATCAGTGATATTGGCCTGAAGGTTTCTTTCTTTGTTGTATCTTTATCTGGTTTTGGGAGTAGGATGATGCTGGCTTCATAAAAAGAGTTTGGGAGCCTTCCATCATTTTGGATTTTTTGGAATAATCTCTGAAGGATAGGGGTTAGCTCTTCCTTAAATACTTTATAGAGTTCTCCTATGAAACCATCTGGTCCAGGGCTTTTGTGTGTCGGGAGTTTTTTGGTTACTGCTTCAATTTCATTTGCTGTTATTGGTCTGTTCAGGCTTTCTACTTCTTCTTCATTTAGTTTTGGCTGATTATACTTTTCTAGAAATTTGTCCATTTCACCTAGGTTTTCAAATTTCTTGGCATGCAGTTCTTCATAGTAATTTCTTACAATCCTTTCTATTTCTGTGTTATCAGTTGTAACCTCTCCTCTTCCATTTCTGACTGTGTTTATTTGGGTCCTCTCTATTTTTTTCTTGATGAGCCTACTTAAATGCTTGTCAATTTTGTTTATCTTTTCAAAGAATCAGCTCCTGGATTCGTTGATCCTTAGAATTGTGCTTTTAGTCTCTATGTCATTTAATTCTGCTCTGATCTTGGTTATTTCTTTCCTTCTACTTGCTCTGGGCTGTCTTTGTTGTTGTTCCTCGAGTTCTTGTAGGCATGGGGTTAGGTTGTTTGTTTGCAATGTTTCTCTTTTTTAGGTGTGCCTGTATTGCTATGAACTTCCCTCTCAGGATTGCCTTAGCTGTGTTCCATAAGTTTTGGCCTGTTGTGAGTTCATTTTCACTTGTTTCCAGAACTTTTCAATTTCTTCCCTGATTTCATTCGTGACCCATTCATTGTTTAGTAGCATGCTATTCAATCTCCATGATTTTGAGTATTTTGGGGTTTTCCCCTTGGGGTTGGTTTCTAGTTTCACTCCCTTGTTGTCAGAGGAAATGCTTGATATGACTTCAATTTTCTCGAATTTGTTGAGGTTTGTTTTGTGTCCTACCATGTGATTTATCTTTGAAAATGTTCCATGTGCATCTGAAACAAATGTGTATTTTGCTTCTTTGGGATGAAAGGTTCTATATATATCAGTTAAGTCCATTTGATCTAGAGCGTTGTTCAATGCCAAAATATATCTTTGTTGATATTTTGTTTGGAAGATCTTTCCAGTTTTGACAGTAGGGTGTTAAAATTTCCTACTATAATTGTGTTGCTGTCAATATCTTTCTTGAAGTCCTCTAAGATTTTCTTTATAAATTTGGGTGCTCCTCTGTTGGATGCATATATATTTACAATGTTTATGACTTCTTGGTGAATTATTCCCTTGAATATTATGAAGTGACCTTCTGGGTCTCTCTTTATGGCCCTTTTTTTGGAAGTCCATTTTGTCTGATTTGAGTATTGCCACCCCGACTCCCCCCGCCCCCCGCAATCCTGTGCTTGGAGAATTTGTTTCCAACCCTTCACTTTCAGTCTGTGTAGGTCTTTTGTCTTGAGGTGGGTCTCTTGTAGGCAGCATATGTGTGGGTCATGCTTTCTTAACCATTCAGCTATTCTGTGTCTTTTGATTGGAGCATTTAATCCATTTACATTTAAGGTTATTATTGATAGGTAGTTATTCGTTGCCATTTTTGTACCTTTCTCTATCTCTTTCTCTTTTCCTTCCTTTCCTTTAAGCAGTCCCTTTAGCTTGTCTTGCAGAGCTGCTTTGGTGGAGATGTATTCTTTTAGACTTCTTTTGTCTGAGCAGCTCCTTATTTGGCCTTCAATCTTGATTGAGAGCCTTGCTGGATAAAGTAGCCTTTATTCCAGGCCTCTGGTTATCATTACTTGGAATATTGTTTGCCATTCTCTTGGAGCGTTTCCACTGAGAAATCAGCTGCTAACCTTATTGGGGCTCCCTTGTGTGTTACTTCCTGTTTCTCCCTTGCTGCCTTTAATAATCTCTCTTTGTCTTGAAATTTTGCCATTTTAATTATGATGTGTCTTGAAGTAGATTTCTTTGGATTCCTCTTGACTGTGACTGTCTGTGTTTCCTGGATTTGTGTGACTTTTTCTCTCATCAAATTAGGGAAGTTTTCCATCATTACTTTTTCAAACAGGTTTTCTATCCCTTTGTCCTCCTCTTCTTATTCTGGTATCCCTATTATATGAATATTATTACTTTCATATTGCCTTGCATCTCTCTTAATCCCTCTTCATTTTTTTCTGAGCCCCTTTTCCTTTTCTTGATCTTTCTGGATGTTTTTTTCCTACTTTGTCCTCCAGCTCACTGATCCAATCTTCTACTTCATCAATCCTGCTTTTTATTCCTTCTACTGTGTTCTTGAGTTCAGAAATTGTATTCTTCATTTATTCTTGGCCCTTGTTGATAGTTTTTATTTCCTTTTTCATGTTGATATAGTTTTCAGTGAGTTCATTCTAGTTTCCCTGTAGTTTCTGGTAGCTCATTGTGAGCTCATTGAACTTCCTGATAACCATTGCTTTGAAGTCAATATCTGATAGTTGAGTTGCCTCTATTTCATTTAGCATTCTTTTTGAGGCTTCCTTCTTTCCTTTCATTTGGGGATTGTTTCTTTGTCTTCCCATTGTTTGTGAGACTCTTCCTGTTAGCCTCAGTTTCTTAAATTGATCTGTTCTGGCTCCCTGGGTTTATGGCATGAACTTCTGTGGTAGAACACCTGTGACATCAGTGGTATAGTCTCCTCGATCTCCTGAGATCACTGGTCTTGGGCTGTCATTTAAGTTGCCTCTGTGTTTGTCTTTGGCTTTTGATTGTTGTTGGGTCTTTCTTTGGTGGGTCCTTTCCACCAGCTGGTTAACTGAGTGTTACTCTCTCCACCAGCTCTTGTATTTTGTTGTGCTGATGATGGCAGGTGGTATTGAAGCTGGTTCTTTTGTGTGTACAAGGTTTTGAGAATTCTTTCTTGCTCTTGTTCAGTTGTTTGCTCTGGGTAATTTCTCCACTATTTAGTTGTATTTCCAGGTAGGTCCTGGATTGAGGTTAGTGTGGCTTCCACTCTCTCCTTCGTTTTCTTCTGTTGTTACCTGTTGGTCGTTCCTTTGTTGTTGGGTTTCCTTTTCAAGAGGGTATCCTGGTGTCATAGCTTCCACCTACTCTATTTTGTGATCAGTTGGGGGGGGAGGCAAGATGGTTTAAGACAGCAAGAGAGTATTCTATGATATTTACAGTAGCAGCCAGTAGAGAAGAGACAGGAGATCCTTTAGCAATGTATAGTGTTAACCATGATATTTCACCCAACTAGCCACTTTTTAGAAAGGATGGAAAGAATATAAGACTCTTATTGGGGAGAGAAGGGTTGTAAGTTGGATCTAAAAGGCAGTGAGGTTGTGGGAGCTCAGATTCTGAGGTAAGGTGAGAGTAAAGGATAGTAAATAGGTGTAGTATATGAGAGAATAGAGTTAACTACTACAGTAATAGAGTTCAGGAAATCGTGAAGTGGGCTAAGATCTGGGAGGGGTGTTGCATAATATTTACAATTGTATGGGACATCTATTATTTACAATAATAATGGAGCAACAATCATATGACAGAATCTATGTGATCTGGATAACAAGAATAGGGAGTATAGGACCTTGAGTAGTTTGCTCATGGAACACAAGTGAAGTGAAGGGCAGTACATTAGCAATACACCATGAAAGAGAACAGGGGAAACCTGCCCAATGATACAATATAACCAGTCAAGCAAAGAAGACTACACAGGAAGAAGAGGAATACAAAAATACTATTAAAATAAAAGCTGTAAGAATAATGGAAAAAATAATAATACAAATATGCAATAACTTGCGGGTTCTCTGTCATAGCAAAGTGAAATTTGTCCCTCTGTCTTATTTGTTGGGACGCCCCCTATTTGGGTCCAACTCTGGTCTTTTCACAGTTCCCGTTTTTTTTGTCTCACCTGTGGGTATTTAAAAAAAAAAAGAAGCAGAAGAAGGATGGAAGAGGGGATAAAATTGGAAAGAAAAGAAGAAGGAATAAAACAAGAAAGAGAGAGGAAAAAGGAATTGAGAGATAAAAAAGTAATAAAAATTTAAAAATTACTTTAAAAAAAAGAGCCTCTTGGGTGGTTTCAAACTGGTCACACCAGTTTTTCTGGTCTTGCTAGCTGCAGCAGGCTGAGGGGCTTTTCTCCCAACCTGCACCCCAGGGCTAGCCTGCCCCTCTCCACGGGGCCTTGGATGTGGGATCCAGGCCTTCCTCAGGGCTCACTCTTCTAGGGGTTACTACTGTGGGCAGGGGCCTTCTGCAGAGCGTACTCTCCCCGAGTTGCAGGTGTGTACGCTCAGCCAAGCCGCCTCCAGCCCCACAGGTTCAGGTGCACACCCTTCCTAGTGGTATGGGGGTGAGCATGGCTTCCCGAGCCACCTTGGAAGTGCTGTGTGGCTGAGTGGGGAGGAGGCCGGAGCGATTGCTGAAGGAGAATTCTCCAAACAGTGTCTCTTTTTTCACTTTTTCTTTTTGAGAAATTTTTTCTACACAAGCCTGTCGCTCCATACAGAGGCCTGCCCTCTTGCACAGTCCAATTCTCCAGCCAGACGGGGGACTATAGGAGTCAGGGCCTGTCACTGTGGGACTCTCAACTGTCCCCAACCGGCATCCACAGACTCTGTGGGTTCTCACAGCCCCGGTATGTTTGCCACTTAGTCCTTATTCCCCTCTTTGTAACATCAAGCAACCAGGTTTCTCCCAGTGCTATTCAAACCTTGTTTGGCTGGGGAGGGATCCATTGACCCAGCTCTCTCCCAAGAACCCTGTGGCAGACCCGGCGGGTGCCGGACCTGGACCTGCAGCCACCCTGGTCCCCGCACTGGTCCCTGGGACCTTATTGTTCTGAAGCGTTCTCCTTATCATCTGGTTTTTCAGTGTCCGCTACAATTTTTGGTCTCTCATTTTTATATATGTTGGGGGTACTGTTGGCTCTTTGCTCTGTTCCTCTGTAGATCAGCTAGGTTTTTCTCCTGTGTGCAGGCAGAAGTGGAATCTGCTCCCTCCTACCTTGCCATCTTCCTCCCACAGCTTCTTTCCATGATGGTTTGGTGTTAGAATTTGCACAGTGAGATTCCTGACTGTTTTTCTTCATGGGATAATATAACGCGTGGTGCATTGTGGTATTGAAAATGAACAGAAATAGCATATTTTCAAGATTCTGTGAAGAAATAAGGTGCTACAAATGTGTACATGTCATATGATTAACTAATCCAACTCCAAATTTCTGGAACTGTGACGCTGTGAACCCTCAGTCAACACTGCTGAGATACTTCAGTGCTTAATTTGAATATAATTAGGCCTTTCTAGAGCCGGGAGTTTTAATTAACCATACATGGAATGCAAGAAACATACAGAGCTCATGGGTTAAAGACTCAGTCTGCACAAATGCTTGGTCTTTGGAGGAAATTCTTCATCGAAGTCACCTGTCTATGACTTTTTCCTAAGTCCATGGCCCCTTTCCACCATTCCTGCAGAAATTTAAAAAGCAAACAAAAACAAAAAACCAAAGCAACTCAGCAGGTGAAGTCCACTGACTAAGAGAGGAACCACACATATCCATGGGAGAAGGGTGGATTGGGTGCAGGGATGCCCAACCTTTGGGCGTCTCTGGGCGACACTGGAGGAAAAAGAGTTGTCTTGGGCCACACATTAAATACATTGTGACACGTAATCACACAAAAATCTCGTGTATCAAGTAAATTTACAATTTTGTGTTGGACCGCATTACAGCCATCCTGGGCTGTGTGCAGCCTGCGGGCTGCAGGTTGGACACCCCTAGAAAGGAAGGCAACTCAGAGTTATAGAAATATCTCTTTTTCTCAGTGATCCTTAACTTAAACCACTTGTTCTGAATAGCAGCTGACTGACAGGACCTAATAGGACAAAACCCCAGATCAGCTCCCACATTTGCATTTCAGCAACATTAATGATCACAGAAAGAAAAACCTGAAGTGTGACAGGAATGTTTGAATATGAGAGGTGTAGTTCCCACACCCTACTGACTTTGTCATCCAAGCAACACAGTCATCTTTCTGCCCCTTCCCTCAGCTATAAAAGGAGAAGGTGGGATTAAATCGTCTCTAAGGTTCAATATCCTGAGTTTATGGTCCATTTATCTCTGTGTCCACAGGACTCCAGGATCTCTCACAGCTTTCTCAGTCTGGACCCAAATGCCACCATGCTGGTGACCTTCTGGGACAGGGTCCCAGCTCCATCTCTGACTCTCTTAGCCATTAAGGTACACAGGTGGGTTCACCTTAGCTGTCACGGTCATGGGGTGTTTTTCATGCTTGATTCCACACACAGATTTCTCACTCTTTAGCAGCTGTGTTAGGCAGTTACTCCAAATGGTCAGTTCTAGATTGTTCCCCTCAGATGCAGAATCAGTTCTCCACACAGAGGGTTTATGTTGTTCTTACCATACACAGTGCTTTCTCCCCAGTACGTTTTCCCCCACCTGTCCGACTCAGGCTTGTGTAATCATGATTGTCTCCCTCCTCCAGTGCCCACTGTTAGAACAGTTTGGCGAGAAGGCTTGGACCACAGCAGGGAACATGAAGACTTTAATGTGGTTACTCGCCAGGTTTGGAGGATCCATTTCCCTTCTGCTGTCTCCACTACCAATAAACAACATTTCGTGAGGTGTACGGCTAGAACCCACTGCTCTACAGCTCTGTGAGGCAAATTCGTTTATTATCCTCTTCCTATAGATGAAGAAACTGAGGCACAAAAAGTCACACTCACCTGAGGGCACAGAGTTGGACTTTGCACCTGGACGTCTCCCTCTAGACCCGTGTTCCCCACCATGGTACTCTGTTCGTGAGAATCAGCGTCGTCAACAGAAATGCATCTCAGTGTCCCTGACAGGTCTGGCTCTGTTACCAGTGAGCAGGTGGTTTCTATACATTTTATCAGCTACTGTATTATTTCTAGCTTCATCATCATTTTAAAAGAAAAAACACAAAATATTGTTGAATGGATTGAAGGAGCTTGACCCATGTTATTTCAGGCTAGATTAGAGGCTTTCCAAAAGTCTGGATTTCCCAGAAGCTAATGACTGATTTATTCACTTGCTAATTCAACAAAACATGTAAACCAGGCTCCTGCCACGCAATTACTAAGTGGTAGCTGTTTGACTCTCACTACTATTACCACAATCATTACGATGACAGACACACACATAACTGAAATACACAGTTCAGTGCAGCAACACAGCATTCCAGCACTTTACCCGAGTGGCCCCTTACAAAACCACGACAGAGAATGTAAGTGCACACCTAACGACTTTTTTAAAGTCATATGTGATGGTTGTTTTTATGTGTCTGTTTGTCTGGCCGTGGGGTCCCCACAGAAAGCCTTATTTCCGGGTGTGTCAGGCAGGCATTTCTGGGTGAGGTTGGAGCCTGCGGACTCAGTGGAGTGGAACAGCAGGCAGGGGAAGTGGGGAGTCACCCTTTGCTTCCACCTGCCTGCTTGAGCTGGGACGAGTCCTCTCATCTCAGGCCCTTGGATGGGATTCAAACCACCAGCTCAGCTTGGTCTTCAGATTCGGACTGAACGACACAGCACTGGTTCCCTGGATCTTGGCCTGCACGCAGATGGCCAATGGCTGGGGTTCTCAGCTCCCACAACTGCATGGCCAGTCCCTCACTCTGCTGGTTCTGTTTCTCCAGAGACCCCTATTTTTCTAAAGCAGTGTCAGATGAACTGACCGGGGGGTGGCGGGGGGGGGGGTCACTGGGTAGGTGCCAAGAAGTATACCCTTCTTTTGTTCAACTCTTTAAAGGCCACTCACTCACACAACCACAGGACACGTTGCTGTCCCTTTTACACAAGTTTGGAGGGAAATGATACATTTATAAGGTGCAGTGGCTCCTTTAAGCCCATAAATCACGTATCCTTGGAAAATGACAACTTGGGTTGGGTAAATATAATGATTATTTTTTAAATTAATGAGTTTCTTAGTTTTTGGTGGGTGCCTTACAAACAGGTTTATATTTAGCCTGCAGCAAAGTCTCTGCAATCTCAGAAGAAAATAAAGATGTGTGACTCCACCATTTGCTCAATTGTGTCATCTTTATAGAAAGAGGTCACTCTGCTGTCACAGGCACACTGCCTGCCACGGGGCAGGAGTAGCAGATCTCCAGGGCTAACATAAAAGTTACAGCAGTAACTCCACATAGCTAGCTGCTCAGAGAAGGTTCCTCATTCAGAAAATTATGTTTTACAATCAGTCTGAAAAGAAGGGCAGCTACTGAACTTGGGCTTCCACAAAATGTCGAGTTCTTCCAGTTAGCTTCCATGTTTTATGAAGGCATTTTGTTACATAAATCCTTGCTGTTCATTGAACAGGAAAGTAAAGAGAAAGAGATTTCCCTCCGTGATCCATTCTTTAAGGAAATTATTCTCAGGGATAGTTTGTTGGTAGCTACAGGGGGACACCCTCAGTCGGGTATCTTCTCTCTCCCCTCTGAGACCGACCCCCATTGCCAAGGCACTCTTGTACGGTTGGCAGTGTGCTTCCAGGTCTGTGAATAAAGCCACTGGTCGGCCCTCACATTTCATTTCACAGAAGGCTGACGTCTCTCTTCCCTACTTTTAAATACACAGAACATGTTTTTAAAAACAAAAATGGAGCCCTGGCTGGGTAGCTCAGTTGGTTGTAATGTTATCCTCTACACCAAAAGGTTGTGGGTTTGAGCCCCATTTGGGGAAGCTTTTTTAGTTTGATATAAAACTAGAATTGCAATTGGTTGCTGCAGTTCAACCAATTTAAATGAATTAAATGACCTACTAGCTATGCAACCTTAAATTTTTCAATGCAGCTGCCAGAAATCTATTTTCCAAATAGAACAACAGATGGTTTTGAAAAATACTGCAACACGGCAATTTTCAGTTATTCCAAAGTGTTTTTGAGAAAATAATTTTCTGAGTTCCCTGAAAGACTATGCTATTTTCAAAGTGAAAAGCATAGTTTAATAGCCTAGTGATGTTTTATCTTTAAGGAATACTCTATGTGCTAGTTTTTATTTATCTAAAACAACACATGGCAGAGTGTAAACTTGACCTCATTTTAGAATTTAATAATCTCACAGTGCCCCCAGCACTTAAAAATGTACCTTTACATGTGGTAATTTCTAACTCACAGCAGGCATTTAATTCCAAACTTTAGCACTCTAGGGGATCAAACAAATAAACCAATGAAGCCTGATGTGAAAGATACTTTAAACCTATCGACCTTTGTAAATAATTGGGAAAAAATGCTCACTTCTTCAAATACCGTTCGAACAAAATAAATAGAGCCAATTCCAAATGAGGCTGACCTCAAAAGGAGCCTGATTTTGGGGAATAATCATGTCAAGTTCTTCAAACTCTCCTCGGCAAAGGGCTCAGCTTGCTACTCGGTGGTAACTGAGGATACAAGTCCTCCCTCTCCTCCCTGCCTTTCTAGCCCCTTCTCTCTCCGTGCTAGGAGACCCTGAGGAGGACAACTGAATCACTGTCTACCTCGAGTCGCATTTCAAAGTGCTAAGGATACTAACGTATAGAGTTGTGGATTAAACATGCTTAGTTAACACACATGAAGAACTTCTCATTGTGCTCCATCCATACATGCAGCTGTTCTCGTTATTACCCCTGAACTCTCATCCTGGCCCGAGGGACGGCCCTCCTTACTGCTCAGGCCCCTTCCAGGCCTAGATCTCTTCCCGCCCTGCACTTTGCTCCTTCCTTCTCTGTCCAAGAGCGTGTTGGTTGTTTGACTTGTGAGCAAGACACTCTGGAGCACAAACCAAACCAAAACAAATGAGAAAAACTTCAAGTGATTTAGCCAACATCTTTCATAGCTACTCCTCCACTATCTTTTATACAAAATTTGTTTTTAAAAAAAAGTCCATCTCCATTTCGTCCATTCCCTCATTTCCTCCTCCTGTGTACCTGAAGCTGCTTTCTCAACATCTGGCTCATCACTGAGTCCCACAGCCTCTTCTCAGTCCTCATGTTTGTCACTCTTCCTACCACTCTGGGGGCTAGCCTCCCTTCAGAACCACTTTCACTGTTGCTGTCCGCTGGGTCCCCCTTTTGCCCTTGTTTTTCTACCCCATCTCTCAGCTCTTCCTGGTCCTGCCCCTTCTGTCTAAACCTACATTCTGCCCTCTGTCTTCCCCTCTCTCTCTGCATTCTCTCCCAAATGCTCCACTGCTGTGACTTCATTACCATGGGATCCCCCCAACTTCAATCCCAGGACTACCTCTCAGACCATCACCTCCAGGTCTGAGCACCAGCTCTCCCTGCTCCAGCCTGTCTCCCTGATTGTCAATGTCCATCTGGTCAGCCCAGCAGTGCCTCACACCCACCATGTTCTGCAACAAATCAGCTGGTCCTCCTCCTTAATGTTCCCACTTTGGTTATTACGGGCACCATCTTCCTCATCTGATGCATCTGCCTTCTTCTCTGTCCTTAACAGGTGGTACAGTGGGGATATGCTTGGGCTCTGGGGGTGTACTGTGCATGTGGGTGCCTGTGTGTGTCTCCTGGCTCCTGCTTCCAGCCATAGGGATCTTGAGAAGTTACTGGCTTCTGTAGCTTCATGTGGCCTCCATAGTTCACAGTTTACATGAGAAAATGTGGGGAGGGCTCCAAGGGCTCACATATGGTGGGCCACGGTGCTCTTGACAATAACAAAGAATCACCAGGATCTGGCCCCACCCTTCATCCCATACAAGACACCTCCACAGAGCCTTGTGCGGCTGTCTCAAACTGAAACTCAGAAGGTTGTCAAGTGTCAATGTCTCAGCTTTTTGTATCAACCAAAAAAGTTAGAAATTGTGACACCCCATTTCCGTATCAGCACACTTTTCTCTCTTAGCTTACATGTGAGAATGGAGCAAGAAGTCAGGAACCGGCCTGACTGGAACCTGATTTCAAATATTACTCTGTCAGGCACATGGTCAGACGTTAAATCACTCTCAGTTGTCAATAAGACAGAGTAGGTTATCAGTAAAAACTACAAAATCTTGTTGCTGTGACCTAACCAGACAACCTCCTGACCCCATTTCTGCAGAAACTGGAAACTGAATTTAATTTTGGCTTAAGATAGATGTAAAGATTAGAACAATTATTAGGAAAAAAAACCAGCATCATATAATGTATGACAAAGTCAATGTAAGTTATTATCTTTGTATTGTTGGGGACTACAGTCCTTCAGGAAATTGGAGTTGATTAAATATGTTTATGAGTGTACATCTAAATATTTACCCCATTTGATTAAATGTCTTGGGGAACACTACTAGTAGGAGCAGATACTGTGAGAACGGCATATTTGTGCATGAATGAGGTTCTGCAGTTAGTCACTTCTATAAAGTAAGCAGGGAATTCCTGGTAAGGACTGCAGCTCTCTGGTTTCTTTTTCTGCCACAGAGGCACAATAGGACAGAACCTATGGAAAAGATGGGGCACGCGCTATGTAAGAGGGTCAGCCTTCGTGGACTAGCATTTCAGCTAAAACTTCTGGGAATGAAGACTAGACTCCTCAGACTGTCAAGCCTTGTTTTGCTTTCTGCTGTTTTCATTCAACACAGAGAAAATCCCAGGTTTCCATTCAGTTGTTTATTTAGGAGCACAAAGTTATAGTCCCATGTTTGAAGAAAACTGCTCACTTTTAGTCTAATATTGTTGCTAGAACAAACCATTTATAAGCTGCACTATTGGCTCAAACTTGGAAAAAAATGTAGTTTCAATTTTTTTTCTTATTAAACATTCACTTTAGTTATTTGTGGTTGTATACAGATTTAGGAAAACAATGTTTGCATAAACTGACGTTTCAGTGTTCCTGTTTGGAAAGCAAGTAGTCTAGAAGTGGATCTCAGATGAGGCCTGTGACCATTGGAGAGCTCATGAAGAAAAACTGCATGGCTGGGACATAAATGTCATGGGTTCAGGGTCCTTCCCACTCACAGCACTCCAAGCTTAGCAGAGTGGCACTGGCCAGTAGCAGAGTGGCCAGTGGAGGGGGGCATGTTCAGACCCAGCTTCCAGTCTTCCTGCTCCAGAGCATGTTCTATTACCCTCGTAGGGTCAGAGAGGGTAGGGCTCACTGTCTCCCACGACTGGACAAGAGGATCACTGATCCCCATTTTCAAAAGTGACAACCTTGAAGCACTGGGATAGTGTTTCAGACATTCTTTGTAACCAGGACAGTAGTTAGGTTTCAAATGTCTACCATACTTTCAGAAATATTTTTGAAAGTTCATTTTTGGCAGAGATAATGCAGATTTCACAAAAACATCCCCAAAAGTTTTAGAATCATTGTTGTAAAGGTAACCATTTTCAGACTTTTGAAACTCTAAGTACACATATGTGAGTTTATCTGTATCATGTAAGTGGTATGTGTATTTGGAACTGAGATGTCCCCTGGCTTATGATCTTACCTAACACTATAGCAAAATGGTTAGTGTTACATGTTCTCTTAGGAAGTAAAGTGAACCATCTTGGTTATTGGTAAATTTCCATATAATGCGTATAAAATATAATGCATATTTTCTAGCTCTTCAAGTTGGGTATTTCTTTATTAGGGATTTGAGGAAAAGTTGTATCCCACACATTGATTCCAGCTCATCTCAGCTAGATAAGAGTAGGCAAACACTCAAATGCATTTCACACCAATGAATGAATGACAGAGAGACATCTGCACTTTTTGAAGTGTGTTTTTCTAAACTGGTGCATCTAGAAAGGGCTGCCCTACCTCGGTCCTGCGGGAGTGGGACCTGACTGGGGCCAGTCCCTCAGCCAGTGGCTCCCTGGTACCCTGCAGGCTGGAATCACTGGGAGTGCTCTGGAATATGCAGATCCCAAGCCTCTGCCCAATCGGAATTTCAAGGAGTTGGCTGATAAATCTGTAAAGTGAGTTTCTGAGAGATTATGAAGTAGCTAGTCTAGAATTTTAAACTATGCCTGACTTGCATTGATTTTTCTTTCTTTTCCTTACTTCCAATTTCCTAAGCACACTTAGGGTTTCTGTCTTTGTGACTATAGCTGTTGGCAAGGTGACATGGGGACAGGTGGGTTGTACTGGATGACTAGGGTCAAGGATCACTTCCCGCCAAAAAACCAGAGGGAAGATTAGACACACTGTGTGCCTGAGCTATGGTTTGGTCCTGTGACATTTGACAAATATTCTGGGTCTGTGTTTCCTTAGCTGTTTGAATGATGACAGAAGGACTTGGTCCTCTGGGTTCCCTGATCCTGTGAGAGTATTGACAGAACAGACTGGCACATTGTGAGTATGGCATGGTAACCTGAGTGTCTGCTGTGGACACTGAGAAGTTCCCTCACCTGAATTCACCTCTAATGTGACCATTTGCTTGGCCATGACTCTCTTCACACCTTCAAACATCTGCATGTTCTGGATCCCTACGCCGCAGAAGATCACAAAAGCTTCCAGAAATTGCTTGTCATTCTGGTTGAAAGGCTTAACCTTTCCCATGTTCTCCTCCATTTTATTGACGAGTTGGCAAACCCCTGTAACAACCCAAGAAATGGAGCACAGGTTATCAGTGATGGTCATAGTTTTTACTGACTCTACCGCCCTGCCCCCCAAAGACTGTCTTGTACTTTACTCTTAGGAATGCTCAGCATCTGAAAACAAGCAAATGAATCTGCCCAAATACAGTGCAAACCAGAAAAGTAAATGGAATTTATTTACATGAGAGTTCATTCCTCGTAGTTCTAAACATAGGTTTCCTGTGCCCAAATAATCCTAGAGTGCTAATTTCTTCCAGACTCAGTAGTGAATTTTTGGTCATTTGACTTCCCAAAGACAGTTTGTCCTTTGGAGACTAACTGGATTTTTGTGAACTGGCCGAGAGAACAATTTTTGATGCAATTTTGACCCACATCAGAATTTTGGGTCATGCAGACCACATTTCCTTACTGAGAAACCCAAAGTTAAAAACAATTACATACAACATGGAATGCAGAAAACAGGCAATTCACAATGGGATCTCAGATTTCAGACATGGTTCTCTGCATCAAAGAAAATCATGTTTGCAGATGACTTTTAATACTGCAAATAAAAAATGATGCTTTACTTAGAAATCAAAGCAGAGCTAATCTCGGAAGAAAACCATAACCTCCTATGTCCTGGCCTCTCTTTGCAAGTCAAGCATGTCATCAACATAAAAGGAAGATGATATCGATGTTGTGATAAATTTCCAATGAGTCATTTGTTCTATGGAACACTGAGCTTCATGGTTGGCAAGGGGGTGAGTGACCTCCTACCTCTGAGTAACACAGTGTTGTTCAAGTCCTTACCTCTGCTGTCTCTAAATCTATCATAACAGACTTCTACCATGTGTACACCATGGGGAAGGCCTGTGCTAGATGCTCTAGTATACTAATGATCTCATGATTTACGGCGAGGTGGGTGTGACATCCCATTTTACAGATGAAGAAACTGAGTCTCAGAAAGGTTAAGTCATTCGCTTAAGGCCACTGAGCTAGTGTGCTCAGAAGCACAGTTCAAACCCCAGCTCAGCCTGGCCCCAAAGGCCACTTTTTACCACATGGTGCTGCTCTGTGCTCTTTAACCCCATCACCAACAGCTCCCCCTCTGCACCCCGGCCTGTGCATGTCCAAGGGACTGCCCGCTTCCCAAGCTCCCAACCGTCGAGCCCTGCCTAGTGAGCCCCAGGGGCCTCCCACTTCCCCAGGAGGTGGGCACCTCTTCTCTATGTCCTCCACGTCATCACTTGGTGTATCACGCTGGCCTTTGTCTCTCTTTTATGTGCTACATTTCTGGGCTCAGAGATTTTATTTCTTCAGTTCCACTTGCTCAGCTAGTGAAAGGCCTGGCCTATGGCAGGGACTCAGAAACTATTGACCGAGCTGGTAAAGGAAGGCAAGACTGCAGGTCTGACCCCAGCTTCTTTCCCATGAAGACTGCAGTCTGTTATGTTATTTCTTTGGGATGCAAAAGGATTTCATGGTCCATGAAGATGCAAGGCTGTTCAGCCAGTCCCTTTGCCACAGTGCGCACTTTAGTTCTAACACTACAAATGATCTCCTCTCTCGGGTTTGTTCTTCTGTGTGTGTTTGTGGGAGTTTTTCTGCTCTAGACAGGAGAGCAGCCTTCCCTCTCTACACAGCAAAGAAAAACTGAGGCTTCATGGCGATTGACATTCAGTATTTTCAAAGAACATGTCCCACACATGGTAAAAGCACAGGGGCTATGTCCTCAACCTCTGGGAATCCCCCATGACAAACAGGGAATGCTGCACACAGGCTTCTGGCTCTCTCCCAAATCCCACTTTCTGAGTCCCGCACCTCACGCCCGTGTCTTCACACCCCAGTGTGACTGCCTTTCCACTGTTGCTGAAGTGCTCATCTACCTGATGGCCATTTTCCATAAACAAGGTTTTTCTTTTCATCATGCCAGGAGAGTGACTACACATATAGAAAAAGACCACAGAGGTGATGTGATGCACTGAGGGGCAAGGCAGTCTGCCAGGCTGTGGCTGAGCTCAGCAGCTCCCACCTGCACAGCAATCAAGCCTGGGCCTCAGCCCCAGTCTCTGAGGGAATGCAGTAGGAAGCATTCATGCGTACCTCTGCCATGCAAGTGTCCTGGAGGGGAAAGTGAAGTGTGCGCACATCAAGAGGCAGCTGTCACAACTACAGCTCTGGGCAGAAGAGCTAAGTGTGTTACAACCTGCCAGACAGATACAGGTTGACACAGACACACAGACACAGACACACAGACACAGACATATAGACACACAGACAGACACAAAGACACAGACATACACACATAGATACAGACACAGACAAACAGACACATAGACACAGACATGGACAAAGATATACAGACACAGACACAAATACAGACTACACAGACACACAGGTACAGACACACAGACTTACAGACACATAGATATACAGACATAGATACAGACATATAGACATACAGATACAGACACACATACATACAGACACACATACATACAGACACACAGATACAGACATAGACATATAGACACACAGATACAGACACACAGACAGACAGACACAGACATACAGACATAGATACAGACACAGACATACAGACACACAGACACTCAGATACAGACATAGATATACACACAGATATAGATGCAGACATAGGGATACAGACATATAGTTAAACTCAGGGAAAGGAAAAGAGTAAATACAAATTATTCATTTAGAAATATAATTTGACTCTCCTTTGAAAGCACAATGGGTGGTCATATTTACATGGCACGGATAATAATCTTGCTGATTTCTTTACACCCTTCAGAAATTTAATTCTTTAGAGCAAAATGCCCAGGTTAAAAAAAATAGCTACAATGGAGAAGGTACATGACAAACTAATAGAGTTCTTTGAGAAAATGTAAAGCTTAGACGTATCTACCGAAAGGGTTTTCACAACTTCTTATCAATGACTAGAGAATGAATGGCATATAGTTGCTAAATTTAAAGCTGGTCGTGTGAGATGCCACAGCTAGCAGAGAGCCATACAAAGTCAGAATCACTTTTATACAAAAACAAAGTAGTCGCTGCAGAACCAAAAGTAAAACAAAAACCACCTGGCTAAAACCGATGCATATGTACAATAATAAAATAAAGTATTCCAAAGCATATTAAAAGAAAATCAAGGGCAACTAGATAGTGAAACAGCAGTTTTACTTCATATCATTAGAGTTCACCAAGCACTTGTCACAGCATCATTTCTAGTGGTTGTCACAGCAGCTTTTCAAGGACATTATTAAGTAAAATCGGGGTGACCCGAACACAAGCGCTGCCACACCTGACATCCATCTGAGAACCAAGGGGGTTGCTGAGTGACTAAGGTGTGGGGAGGCTGCAGGTGGAGATGCTGTACCAACAGGTGATCCTGTCCCAGGTGAAACAGAGCAGGACTTGGGATTGTGCCGTGACCAGCACAGGAAGGAGGTCCCTGATCCCAGGGGCAGGGGGCGGGGGTCAGGCGATGGGAGATTAAGAAAGACACAGACAGTTTAAGGGAAAGCAGGGACCAGATGGGGCACTCTCTTCTGATGGAGACAATGACCCTGAACATGGTCACATGGTCATCGAAGTTTGTGAAATTCTGGTGAATATTTCATAGGAGTTTACATTTCTAAATTATGAAATATAGAAGTACACATACGCCAGTTAAGTCCATTTCATTTTTATATTAATCAATTCTAATGTTTCCTTATTTTCCCTGTACTTTAACATTGTAGGGACTACCATTGTGTCTATTTCTCCTTGTATTTTTAATAGCTTTGGCTTTTTTTTTAATAGCTTTGGCTTTTATATGTCAATAATATTATTTAGTTTATTAAAAAACACTTATGACAATTACACTTTCCCTTTGCAGATTTTAAATTTAATCAATGCAGGATGACCCTTTATGTTTTTACCTTAAATTCTGTTTTGTCTGACATTATTATTATCTCTATTCAAATTTTGCCCATTTTGTGTGAAATGTGTTCTTGCAAGTGGTACATATTTTTCAGAAATGCATCAGTACTTTTGGTCCAGTAAAGGTAAGCTGCTCTGCTTCCCAATGCTACTGCAAAGTTTTTCTCATTTTTCTGTTTCTTCAATCAATTCTGTTTGACTGAAACAGTTCATTCTGTTTCAGTGCTTGAAACAATACTATCTATATTTATTTTTACTCTGTAAATTTCCATTTTTATAATTTTAAGCTATAATTTCTTAGTTTTATTGTTCTGTGTTTTATGCCAATTTTAGTGTCTTATTTCCTGGTGTTTATTATAACTAGGCATGATTTTCAATTCTCTAGCTGGGAAAAAACTGGACACTTTAAGCATTACAACCAGTGAGTTCTACAGATGTCACTGCACAATTTAATCATAGGCCCCTGAACGTACAGCAATGGAGGATTTGGCAAAAGCAAGCTCTACTCTTGTGGAACTTACATTCTAGAAGAGGCCAACATAAACACCATGCAAGTCATCAGGTATGTTAGAGAGCACTGTATGTTACATAAAAAAATCAGGTAAGCTTCTTGACATTAGTCTTGGTGATAATTTTTGGATTTGACACCCAAATCAAAGGCAAGAAAATGAAAAATAAACAAGTGGGACCACATCAAACTAAAAAGCTTCTGCACAGCAAAGGAAACAATTAACAAAATTAAAAGGCAGCCTAGTGAAATAAGAGAAAATATTTCAAATCATTTATCTGATAGGGGGCTAACAGCCAAAAATATACAAAGAACAAATACGACTCAATAGGAAAGAGTCAGACAATTCAATTAAAAAGTGGGAAGATAATCTGAATAGACATTTTTCCAAGGAAGACATAGAGAAGGCCAACAATTACATGAAAAGGTTCTCAACATCACTAATCACCAGGAAAATGCAAACCAGAATCACAATGACTTATCACCTCACACCCGTCAGCATGGCTATTATAAAACAGACAAGAATTAACAGGTATTGGAGAGAAGAAATCCTTGTGCACTTGGTGGCTTTGTAAATTGGTGCAGTCACTTTCAAGAAGAGTATAAAAGTTCCTCAAAAACTTAAAAATTGAACTACCATAGGATCCAGCAATTTCACTTCTGAGAAGTTACCCGAAGAAAACAAAAACACCAATTCAAAAAGATATATGCATCCACATGTTCTCTGAAGCAGTATTTACAATTGTCAAGACATGAAAAAAATGTAAGTGTCTGTTAGTGGATGAATGAATAAAGAAACTGGTATATACACACAGTGGAATACTACTCAGCTGTTTAATAGAATAAAATCTTGCCATTTGCAACAATGTGGGTGGACCTTGAGGGTATCATTCTAAGTGACATAAGTCAACAGAGAAAGAAAAAGGTGTGGGTGGAGCAGGTCTGTGAAGGAAAGTCAAGACTTTAGTTTTGGAACATGTTGCATTTGAGATTTCTTTTCCTGGACCTTTTGTGCATGCTAACTCAGCACAGGAATGAAGAAACATGATCTCCATTATGGCCTTGATACAGCACACCTTTAACTAATACCAGCAGAGATACCAACCCACCAGTGCCTTTTACGTTGTGAATATCCATCAAGATGAGGAGAAAATTGGAACTGAAAAGATGCTATTTATAGTACCTAGTATTTAATTTGTATCTCCCCTCCATTTTCCAGTACATTGGTGGCTTTTTAGAACTTACCTTCATTGTGGACTAAGGGTCTCTTGCTTGAAGTATTTTTTTATCTTCTTCCACCCATACCCCCACAAAACAAACAAAAAAAGAAACAAAAGCAAACAAACAAAAAACTCCCGGCTGCCTTTGCACTGAGGTTCAGCACCTAACTGAGCTCTAGCCAGTAGAATAGGAGTGAAAGGGGTGGGTGTCTCTTCCCCAGGCCTGGCCCAGGAAACCTTCCCACTGGACACTTGGCTCCTTTCCCTTTTGGTTGGCTGGAGACCAGCAAAGCCACAATGGAAAAGACATGTTGAAAATATTGGAGCCGAAATTGGGAGAAAATCAAGGTCCCTGAATTTCTGCTCAAAGGAGACCAACCATCTGTCAAATAAGAACTACCATTTTGACCTTAACAAAGCATCTACTACATTTGAGCTATCATAAACGTGTAAGTTTGCTTGTTGTAGCAGCTAGGCCATTTTCTTCATTGTTTAAAAAGTCCCTGGTAGACATATTCAATCCAAATCAGATAATCCTGGTGTCTAAGTTAGCAGTTTAGAAGTCAGTGAAATGACACCAAAGGGCACAGTGGGTGGAGCTCACTGACTAGTGCAGGTGCTGCCGGCCCAGGTGGCTACAGACAGACGTTTTCAATGATCCCAGTGAGACACAGTAGATGTTTCTGTCACTCCGCTGCACTCGTGGCCACCGCACAGCACAGACCAGAACCTTTCCCCCATCACAGAGAGTTCTGCCAGATGCTGCTGTTACACAGAAAGAGAATTTGTAATGCAAATCAACTATATTCACAGATAATTTACAAATGTCACTTCTGCTGGTGATTTCTTATTTTCCATAATTTTCTCAAAGTTCTCAAACTTTAAGAAAATAAAAGTTGCTCTACTGACATGGCTGGCCTGAGTTTGAAGTCTTGCCTTCTCCTGACTCCAGCTCTGAGAAGTCACGCCCAGCAGGAAAAGCCTGGGAGGAGAAGAGCAAGGGGCATTGGGATGCATGAGTGGAGCCACAGCTTAGCACATCAAGGAAGGTGACTGTAAGACATCGGGGACCAGTGGTTCAGCCTTACAGCTTTGGGTGAGGAACGCTCCCTTAAAGGAGGTACCGCAGGACTATGGAGCACTATGTGGTTCGCCAGCTGGGGATTAGCCTAAAATGAAATAGTGTAACTAGAAAAAGAAATTAGCAATGGAAAATATAAAAGGGCATGGGTCAACTTCCAACCATCCAATAACAATGTCACCTGACTGCTGTGGAGAATGGCATTTGTCCTTGCTGTTCCCACACTCACAGGACCAGGACCCTGGGAGCTTTTATCTCTGAGCCATCAGCCCTGCCAGGGATCTCCCCAGATCCAAGGTTCCAAGCACAGGCATGAGCTCCTCTCCAGTTACCAACTGCCTACTTCAAACTTTTCCACCTGGAATTCCTTTCTCAAACCTAATCAAAAGTGACTGATTATGTCCAAGTGGGTTTCCAAAGCCATAGCACAGTATCAGCTTTTTAAATTTTCCAGAAAAGTTCCTATTCCTAATACAAACACAACCCTTGCTTACTTCTTGCTGACCCCATTACCACCGGCCACTGTAATCAGGTTTCTTACGGTTTCACTCTTCTCTTTTTTGAGCTACTTTTTAACCTGTCATTTTTTTCAAACACAATCAAATAAACATTACATTTCCAAAAATTCACAAAGATAAGCAAAATAAAAAGGTGTTTGCAAATGAATGCAGACATAATTCACTGCAATGTTTAATCTTTGTGTTTTTAAAACAAACTCTAGCTTTGAGAGGAGTACTGCAGGAACTAGAAAAAAGAAACCACCTCTCAGGTGCTTCCAAACGTAGCTGAGATATTTTAAACCAAAGACTTAACCATTTAACTGAAAACTTTCACTTTTTACCACCAACCAGCCCTGAGTTTTATGACTCACCACGAATTTGTTCACACATTGCACTGTGTAAGATGCATCCATTTCATCCTGAGTAGAGTTAATGACAAATATTTACAGGAGTATTTCAGGGAATCTTAAAACATTTTGGTGACTTACCCTGAACTGAGCAAAAAATAAATAAATATTAAAATCATAATTTTTAATGGTTCCTTCTTAGGCTGCTCTGTCTGGTTACCGGCTGGTTGTCCTCCTGGCATAAGACACAGATCAGACTGGGCAAACTCCAAAGAACTTTGAGCCTCCAGGAGTTACTTAATTTCTGGCATCATTTTTTTTAATAGAAGGAGAGTCATAGTATTTTCTAGAGGTAAGATTTACTGTAGTGTTGAGGTTGGGAATATGATAATTGTTGCAGAAAGTTAAGAAGTTACAGACTGGATCCAGAGCTAGTACATACTCCAATATTTTTACTGAAATGGAGAAATGGATGAAATAATACAAAGACTAACAATACAAAAGCTGGATAAAATGTAGTGGGAGCTTACAATTGGGGATGAGTTAGGAACCTCCTTGGAAAGACATCATTGTAGATAAAAGAGAAATGTAGGTATGACAAATTTATCCCTGTAACAAAACCTAAATTATTGGAGTTGACTTTCAGTTTTGTATGCAGCCTTGCTGGTCTGGCTCCATTTTATTTTTATGGAAAAGAGAGATGTGTACATGTGGTTTGCACTTTGTGTTTTAAATGATAAGTATCTCTGTGATGTACTTTGGTGAATTAAGGTGCTTTGTTGAAACTTAACTAGACTCATAGTCAGTGTTGTTCACCATCAAAGGAGCAGACTGACATTAACATGTGGATATTTTCCAAACCCTTCTTTTGCATGCTAGGTGACAGCCTTCAGTAAAATCAGAAACATTCCAACCTTTAAGCTGTGCTCGAGGGATGCAGTGGCCAGCTCAACACACACAGTCTCTTCCTTGACAAAAGTGAGGGCACCAATTATGTAATTAAAAGATGGTGCAAACTTATGATGGTGGATCTAATCCAATGGGGGCAGATCAGCAAAGCCTCCTAACTTAGAGTGAGATTTAAGCAGACAGCTACATGACGGGTCAAGTTTAACAGGTAAGTGGAGTACAGAGAGGGCAGTACAGGTATGAAGAAGAGCATGGGCCAAGACCCTGGGGCAAGAATGAATCCACTGTGTCTCTAGTATGGAAGGAAGCTGGTGTGGCTGTCGCCAATGGACTGAAGAGGACAGAGGGAGGCAGGGATCAGACTGCAGAGGGCTCTGTCAGCCACCAACAGGGTTTTAATTTTATCCTAAGAGGAATGGGAAGTCCTAAAGGGTTTTGATAGGGAGTAACATGATTACAATTGCCTAGATTGGCTATTTGTTGGTGAATAGATTACAATGGACGTGGCAGCCTATTGTAATAACCAAGCCAAGAGACATTTGTGACTATAGACTAGAGCAGTGGTTCTCAAAGCGTTGTCCACAGACCCCTAAAGGCCCAGAGATGCTTCTGTGTGACCCACGAGGTAAACCTTACTTTCATAGTAACACTAAAATATTATTTACCTTTTAAACTGTTTAGACATTTGAGTAAACTTCTAGAAACTTAGCTCTAAGTCTAATAGTCATTAAATTTTTCATTTCGACATAGTCTCTGAAAAACTGCATTTCATTTAAGAATTCTTTTGATGAAACAGAAATGTTTATTAATTTAATTGCAGTTCACCCCTGAGTGCATATCTTTTTAAGACTGTGTGACCAAATGGTGAAACATGTTGCTGAAGTAGCTCAAAGTTATTGCCAGCATCCTGAAGCAGAAGCTCCATGAGCAGAGGGCTAAAGAAGGCATTGGAGAGTGGATGCTTTAAAATTAAGAGAAGGAAAGAGATAGAGACAATGGGAAAACAGAGAAATATATCTGTGGGCATTTGCAAGTCACTGTGCAAAGCTCCTTAGCCTCCCAGTTCTACCTGCTATGTATTATAAACAGGCTCTCCGAGTGACACCAGAAAGCCATTGTCTAGTGGGCCTCACCAGCGAAGTGCTCAAGTGGGCATGCATGGATCAGAGGGATGGTTGTGTGCCTCTCTTCCCACCTCGATGCACAGAGATGAAGTCAAACATGGTGGCATGTTTATATCGCAATATATATCTTAATTGCTATTGATATAATTTGTTTGTATTTTGCATCTAGCACTCACATCATCCAAGTTATTTGTTTACATGTGAATGCTAAAAATCCAGCCACGAGACAAACAATAAAGTCCCTGAGTTTGCTTAGTTCCAAGTTACTTTCATGAAAATATATTTAGAAAAGAAACTAAAATCTTAATTTCTTTTCTCAATAATGTATTACTTTAAATAGTTCCACTGTTGAAATCATTTAGAGAAAAAATAGGACATGAGCATTCTGAGGGAGCCTCTGTTCAATCACGCTTTATGGTTCTCTGTAGAGCTACCCTCTCTAGTCAATAACTGAAGCAAAGGAACAAAAAAAAAATAGCTCACTAATAATTAATCCTCAGTCATGCAAGGATTAGTGGGATAGTTTGTGGAGTTTGTAATCTCCATCTGTGCTTTCTTTATTCTTTTTTTGGCTTCCTGCCAGAGAATCTTTGCAGTTTTTCATTAGAAATAAAAGACTTCGAAATGCAAATCTTTCTTTTACTCTTTGTTAGCAATTTTCCAAAAACTGCTGTTGCAGGAGGAGGAGATAAAACAATTAACAAATTAAATTTTTTATATTTATAAGTTTCAAATACCTATTTAACAAAGGTGGTTCTACTTAACTTTATACACTAAGAAGGGCTAGAAACACTACTTAAAGTTATTTAACATATTTTGAATCTCATATTTGTCCATAACTACAAAGTATTGTAACCAGAAAAGAGACCGGCATTCAGGCTGCCTGTCACTGCCTGCCAAATCCAATAAGCAATGACAGTGATTGAATCTTTTATGTGCACTTTATTCAGATGGCCGGCAATCCGAGAAGATGGCGGGTTCATACCCTAACAAACCATCTTCCCCTTTCTTTCCTGGCCAGATGTTTTTATAAGGTGGGTGGGGAAGGACAAGCAATGTGCAGTGAGGGCTTTGAGATTCAGCAGCTGCAACATTCCTGATCTGGGAAGTTAGCTGTCTCCAAGGGGGAGGGGTAGTTGCCTGCTTCTTCCTGGTACAGATGTCTCCAGGCGGTAATCTCCAGCCAGTGCCCCAGGAGGTCGGCTGCTCCTCCCAGGTGCCAGGATGGGCCTTGTCTGTAGTTTCTGAAATGAAAGCTTAACATACACATTACCTACTAGATTTATGGCTATTTACCTTAAGCTAAAATTTTCCAAGTCTTAAGCCTCCTATCAGTATCAAAAAAAAATGTTGTGATTGGATACCAATTTCTCTTTCTCCAAGACAACCTTCATGTTTAGAGGCTGTCTAAACTTGTGGCCCTTCTGTTTAGAGGACGACGCTCAAACCAACTGAGCCACGCTGGTCAGGGCAGTAGCTGAGGTAATTTTATTTGGCCAACTTTATTTTACTTTCTTCCTGCTAGTACAAGGATTTGGACTCCAGAGGATATGTGCGACGAGATAATAAAAGTACCTATCTTTTTTTTTTTTTTTTTTTACAGCTGAATGTACCATCAGGACTATTGTATTTTGAAGGCACTAAGTCTCAGGATTTTCTAACAGGGTGTCCAACCTCCTGGCATCTCTGGGCCACACAGGAAGAAGAAGAGTTGTCTTGGGCCACACATTAAATACAGTACAACACATAATCACCAAAAAAATCTCATAATGTTTTAAGTAAATTCATGATTTTGTGTTGGGCCATGTTCATAGCCATCCTGAGTCCCATGTGGTCCACAGGCCTCAGGTTGGACACTTCTGTAACCAAACTCCATTCTAAGTTATGTCAGAATTTGGCCATGGGATATGACAAGGATATGTAACTACCCTTCCTCCATAAGCAACTAGAAACATGGACAAAGTTGAGGAAATAACTTTTAAGATACCTGATGGTGGGCAGCACAGGCAGCAATCCTAGAGGAAACAGAAACAAACCCACAAGTCCTCAGCTTGAAACAAGGTGCAGCCAAGAGGGGGCCCCAAATAGGGATTTGAAATGGGGTCCAGAACTCAGGGTGTCCAGGAAATATTAGGATGTCCTCACCGCCCTCCATGTGGGTTGGGGAAAGGGACACACGGAGCAGGGCTATTGAGAGCTGTTTTGCATAGCAACAGCTTTGCAGCTAACCTCTGTTGTGGTCATTTAACATATCTATAACCTTTAAGTGGTTACATAGATATGTTAAATAGCTGTGGCCATGCTCTGAGCCAGGGGAATGGAAGTAACTTCCCCACCAATACGTAACTGGGGGGCAGGTCCCCCGAGTTACAGTGCCTACGTGGGAGCTTGGAGAAGATTGGCTCCATGATGTGGGGCCATGCTGCCCAGACTCACGATGACAGCCCAGTAAAACTGGAAGGACATGAGTACTGGCAGGTGTAACTGATTGTGGGAGGAGTCAGAAATGGGGCTGCAGAGGAAGATTGGCACAGGGATTTAAACCAAGACACTGCAGCCATTGGGGGGAGAACCATGCAGCTTTGCCAGTGTGGGGACCCCCTGTACTTTAGAAGGGGGAACCACCACCCCGCTTTAGCAGAGATCCCGGTGACATAGCTGATGGTGCCGAGAATTGAGGGAGGCCTACCAGCTGAGACGGATTACTGGGAGGAATCGGGTGCTGCCTGAGCCACGGAATTCTGGCTCTTTTCCTGAGATAGGGTACCCCATACTGGGCAAAGGGGGGAAGGAAGGACTGTGTGTTTGTGGGTGTTTTAAGGGACTGTAGGATTTTGATGAAGACATTAGGTTACTACTTTAAGTTTATATAGCATTAAATAAACATTTCCTTTCCTTTTCACGAATCTCTGGCATTGAGAGACGTCTTTCCTCTGGTGGCAGACATAACGAACCTGGGGGGTTCCTTTCAGTAATAGTATATTGCCCTTGGCACCCTTGGCCCCTTGTTGTTCTGTAACAAGCTAACACCATCCACGTGCTCTTGGAAACTGCAACTTGAAGTAATAAGATGAATTACAAAGTCCATTTGACCTCATCCTGATTGATAGAAATAAGGGTTAGGGTCCTACCCCCTACTTATGGTCTCAAAAACATCAATCAAACTTCTACAAAAAGACCCCCAAACACTTGTAAATTGAAAGACAAAAACAAACGTGAGCTATACAGACATTCTAGAAAGACGAATAAAAGCAAGTTAAATTTTCCAACTGATGATATCAGTTCAGGGGCCCTGGGGTGGAGCCCCCGCCCCTCTTCTGGGCAGCTCAGGACACAGGCAGGACCCATCCTGGACAGCAGCCCATTGAGGAAGGTAGACAGGTCACTCAACTCGCTGTATCTGTGGCACGGAAGGAAATCAGGCCCTAAGAAAGCCCACACAGATGTGGGGAGAACGCGAGACTATGGTCCAGGCTGGAAAGCCACTTTTCCCCTCACCAGCATCATAGGAAAGATGCTATTGGATGTGTAGCTGGGTGTGAACGCATGTGTGCGCGTGCACCCCGCATCTCTGGGTCCGGGGTGGGCGGGGCAGGAGCAGCCCAGGCTGCCGAGTGTGGCGGAGGGGGTTTCACCTGGGTGTGTGCACTTGTGCAGAGCACTCGGTATGAGGAGGCACTGCTCCTGGAACTGAGAGTGGGCTGCTCTGGCCTCGACGCCTGACTGGGAACAGCTCAGCGACCTGAGGCCCTGCGGCCCTTTGGGGTCAGACAGGGAGGGCCGCGCAGAGGGCCTTGGTAACCAGAGGCCCTGCTCCTGAATCCAAGAGTGGGCTGCCCTGGGCACCGCTCAGCGACCCGAGACCCTGTTGGCCTGAAAGGCCGCGCACTGAGGGCCTGGATGCGCCCGCCTACGTGCCACCAACTGTTTCAGGCCTTCGTGCCAACGCTGCCTTGGCCTCCAGGCTGGTGCTTGAGGACGGACAGCTCAGGCTGCCCCACACACCCAGGTAGGCCCTGAGGCCGGCCTGCCCGCCTGGGACAGTTAGACAGGTGGGACCAAAGCTGCTAGTGACAGGACCGAAGTCCAGGTCGGGATGGAATGTTCCGGAGACGGTGGATAACGGTCAATGCAGGAGAGAATCTGCTTCCTAGAGGCCCAGAGTTGGTTCCGAAGAGCAGCAGTTGCAAGAGCGTCGAGAGTTGGAGGGGGGCCCTGGCTGGCTGGGGGAGGACCCGAGTCATGAGGGGCCCACCAGCCCGAGTCACCCTCGGCCCTTGTGCCGTGTGATGCAGAGGACGAAGAGGAACACAGTGGAATTTAGGGGTAACAGCAAGCTAGGTACGATAAAGGGGTATTCTGACAATGAATTTGCCTGAGTGAGGACTCCTTTGGACTCTTAGTCAGTCTGTATACAGATGAACTATTTATAAACTACTGCTTGCGGTTTTGCTTTCCATTCTTAGCATCTAGAAGTCTTAACAAATAAGCAGAGTTATATTCTTCCTGTTGCTTTAGCGATGGCTTCAGGTTTGTGCTTGTTTGTCCCCCACTCTCCTGAGATTAAGGTACCAGAACTCGATTAGAATGGAAATAATTGCAGAAATAAACACCAAGTAAGAGAGTGTGTATCGATGTGTGATACACAATGTAGATATTTATTATTATTTTCTTCTATCACAGCTTGACATTTGTAGTCATAGACACTGCACAGGTCTGGTTTTCTCTGTCCTGGAACTCCGCACGAATGGCTCACTATCACACCACACATGAATTCTTGGTTAAAACCAACAAACCAGTGTGGGTCAGTGAATTTGCTTCTTCATTGATCTCTTTGGACAGAAACCTCTGAGGCAGTGAACGAGGAGTGCTTGAACTGGCCAGGATCTGTCAGGGGCTTTGGGAACACCCAGGCTGCTCATCTGTTGCTCCTGACAGCGGTTTGTGGTGGGCCCATTTCAACTGTTCCTCAATCTAAGAAGACTTTAATTTACAGGTATGTGGAACTTTGGTTTATCATAGGCAACACAGCATAGAATGAGATCTTGGAAAATTTCACACCCTGCATTTTGTTTGTGAGTAAAAGTCAAACAGAATGCAAGAGTTCCTGTTTATCTGAAGGGAGTGTTATTATGGGACAGTGTGCGCTGTGGTCAGGGTCTGTGCAAGTGTTTAGGGGCCTGCAGACTTCACAGGATGGGAAAGGCCCTCAAGAGTGAGCAAGGTAAAATGAGGCACGTCTTCAGTAGGCCCTCACCTTCAATTCCAACAGGCAGAGTAGCAGAAGTAACTGATGACAGCACACATGTGAAGAATGCTTTTTGCTCTCTGTTTCCAACATTTTTTGAAAGGCCAAAATGATCTTTCAGACTTTATGGTCTCGACACTTTATGTAAGTGAAAATATACAGAAGCCAACATCTCACCTGTCTGAAACAGGTGAGTACTCTTAAATGACTTTTAGAGAGAAAGGACAAAGGTCAGGAGTTTGGTGTGTCTTTAGCCATTTACTCAATAGCTATTCTTTCCCATCCAGAATAATCCAGAGCAGTGGAATAAGTCAAGGTAAGTAACTGGCTGTTTTAGCTAGACGGTAACTTGAAAGTTCTAAGAGTTTGAGTCATGTGTGGTCTTTGTGTGTATAAATTATGTGTTTTATGAATCTTAATGATATGATATTAAATCTCATAAACATCTATAGAAGCATTCAATCACCCTTTATTGGCTAGTGAACTTTTAATTAAAATTTCCCCTCATTGTTCTCAGACTTCCTGGTTGATTTCTTGAAATCCTGGCAGATTCTGAGCAACAGTTTTCCCAAGGCTCTGAGGCAACAGTTATGTCATTTAAGGATCCAGTCAGTAATTTTATCTTTAGCATGAATATGTTTACATTATACATAGCTTATACATGCACCTCCCTCACACATTCATACATAAAAGACTCCATCCCTCATACACTATTTTGCCTTATTCATAAACCAAGACTGAGTACAATCTATAATCAGATAGTTCACTAAAAAGCTATTAGAGGAAAAACTTTGGATTTAAAGGGAAATGATTATTTATTAAACCTTCAGAAAATTCTCAAGCTACAGTTCACCCTTATGTTGAAAGAATAGAGAAATTTAATACTACCAATTTTTATCTTATTTTTTCCTCTATTCTATGTAGGAAAAACCAATAGACTTATTCTGATATCATTTGGATATTCCAAAAGCTTACTTTAACAACATCACTTATGTTCCTATTCTCTTATACCACATTTCTGAGTTATTTACAATATGTCTGTCTGGTGGTTTTTCCATTTCTTTATGGAATATGCTATTTTATTTATAGATTTTTTATCATATTTAAATTACTTATTCTTTCCTGTTCAAATAATTACTCTCTTTTTTTTAATAGGTCTGCATTGGAGGTAAGCAAATTCTCATAGTTTGGAATGTTTAAATGTGTCTTCAAAACATTCATGGGAAAAGGAAAGAATAGCTCTGTCATATAGCAGCAAATAGCAGCAAAATATTTAAAAGAAGTAGGCCTCTAGCAAAACTACTTGTGAAGCACAGAGAGATAATCTCACCCTAAGGTACTCACTCTGTAACTGTATTCCTATTTTTAAAAAAAGCAAAACATAAGAGGAAGGTAAGATAAATAACTGTTTCTGAAACACATCAGATCCTGATATGTATTAACAAATACCAATCCATTTCTAACTTAGATTTTTAAATTACAAAGAGGAAATTTGTTTGAGATGTTTTCTGTGTTATATTTGGAAAACTTAGAATAGGTTATATTGAGATTTGTTTCCTAGCTTGAAGAGTAGTTGACGAAAATAAATAGTGATTGTCTTCATAGCTACCCTCTACCATCTGGGTCTTTGATACAGTACTTTGTCCTCCCCAAGCTTTCTGGACTTTCTGCAGGTGGGTAGACACTGACAGTGGACAGCGAGGGACAGAAGGAAGAGAATGCACACACTTCTCTTCTCATTTCAGTTCACTACCACCCGTCAGCCACTGAAAGGCCAAGCCTTGCTTCTTCCCACCTGCAGTGTCCTGAAATGAATCTGTCAGAGACAGGCCCGCTGATAGTCACCAAGTGATAGCCTCTAGGTCATATTGGAGTATTTTTATTTTTAATCCAATTTAATCGATTAATTGATTTCTTATTTTAAAATCAACTTCCTATTCAAGTACATGTTATGCTTAAATACAAAATAATACACAAGTCAAATTGTACAACTCAAAACATTTTCACACAATGAATACCTTTATGTAATACATGCCAGATAATTAATTGCCAATGATGACAGCTTGGGGGGTTACTTCTTAAACACTTGGGTGCTTAATTTCTCTTGAAAAATTTGGAAGTCTCATCATGTTGAGCCCACATTTTCACTAACATTAGTCGGCTACACTGAGAAGCAGATGGTCCTTTAAGTAGACCACATCCCCTCCATTTCACCACAGCCCATACTTCTCCCTGATATCCCCCCCGTGAGGACAAATGTTGGTTGCTCTTGATAAGCATAAATTGTGAAAATTAGAATGACTTTAAAGTTTTGATGAAGAACCCACAAAACCACAAAGATATGCGAGGAATTGAGGAATGAATGGAGTGTTACTAAAATGACAAGTGTTTTGATTGAGCTGGTCAAAAAGGGATCGAAAAAGAGGGCAGATTCTAAATGGTCAGCAGTTATGTTAATTAGAACTAATTATATCATGGAGAAAGTTGACTGGAGCCTCAAAGGAGGTTATGAATTCCAACTACATAAGTCACATGATAGACATTGGTCTACTGAAAGGTGTTAGGGCTAGGTTTTGCTAAATTCTAGTGATTCTCAGTTTGTCGTATGCGCCTTTTATTCTGTAATTCGATTTTAGCTGCTTCAGATCTATATTACTCCAATATGCAGGTTGTTTGGTCACCATCAGAATCTCCCAATGGTATATATGAGTACATACCATGAAAATTAATAAGCTACCTTCAAATTAATACTTACTGAAGAATGGGGTAAGTTCTTTTAGTGGCAACTTGCTAAATACTAATTCACGTTGTAGCATTGAGTATTGTCTGACTGTTCAATAATAACTTCTGCACCCCTGCCCCCTTTCCTCCTTTCTAACTCCAATTTTTGCTCAGGTAATTTAACCTCTTTCACAGGCCACATGCTTTCCTATTCCAGTTCTTGGCTGTTCATATTTTAGCAGCAGGTATGATGCATTTCTGGTCAGTGGGCCATGAAGTAGAATCTTCTAGGGGACTTAGAGAAAAACTTCATCACAGTTTAAAAGAGACACAGAAAAAGACAGCATTTTTACTGGGTGTTGCTTTGTCTGGTTATGACACCAGGCCAGTAGCCTGAGGACAAGCCTACGTACATCTCGAAGAATGCAATATGCAATAATGAAAAGAGACTTCATTCTTGATGTTGTTGAAAAGTTGAATCAGGCAACCCTGGAGTTGTTTTGTCGCAAAATTTCTTATACAAAATAATAAATTTCATGAGGCTTCAGCTAGTTAGGCCAGCATTTTCTGTTCCCTAATTAATACACTGGGGGAAATATGTCATTAGTGAAGAATTTATGAGATTAAATAGAAAGGTCTTTATATTAGCCTGTCCCACAAAATAGTTTATCTTAGAAAGGAGAGAGAAAATTGGATGATGGTAAAACATCAAATAAAGTCATTAAGTCAAAATTTTTAAAAACATATAAAGATGTAGTAATAACCTAGACCAGGAGTCAGAATCTATTCTAACAGATTTGTTCAGATTATAAATGTAAAATATATAAATTATAAATATATATGTATGTAGATATTAGTGTTTCCTCTAAGATTACTCAAATAGTTCATAGAGTGTATGCTTTTGACTCAGGTACCTCCATGTTTCTTAGATTGCTAAACCCAAATTGTTAATGTGTTTAATTCAACAATTCTTACCTACCTACCATTAGTGACAGGTTTTTACTGAGCTCAGCTTCAACAAAGTTTGAATGTAAATTTTTTTGTGAGTTAAGAGAAAATTTATTTTAAGTGCTCTAAAAGGAAATTTAATCTTTAAGTAATCATAGTAATGTATTCTGTACTGAAAACTTACATAAAGGTAAAATATGACACAACAGTAGCACAAAGGCTAGTAACCAGGAATTGAGAATATACTATTTTATATATTCCTTACATACACTGTGAATGCTATATCATTATTTGAGGACAGACTTATTTCTTTTAAGTATATTTTATTGATTATGCTATTACAGTTGTCCCATTTTCCCCCTTAATTCCCTCTACCCTACACACCCCTTCCACAAACGTTCCCCCCTACATTCCCTCCCTTAGTTGTCCATGGGTCATACATATTAGTTTCTTAGCTTCTTCATTTCCTATACTATTCTTAACCTCCACCTTTCTATTATGTACCTACCATTTATGCTATTTTTAAAATTTTTTTAGATTTTTATTTATTTTTAGAGAGAGATGAATGGAAGGAGAGAGAGAAGGACAGAAATATCAATGTATGCTTGCCTCTCATAGGTCCCCTGCTAGGGACATGGCCTACAACCCAGGAATATGCCCTGACTAAGGATCGAACCAGCAACCCTTTGGTTTGCAAGCCCACACTCAATTCACTGAACTATACCAGCTAGGGCCCATTTATGCTTCTTATTCCCTGTACCTTTTCCCCCAATCTTTCCCCTACCCCTTCTTGATGATAACCCTCCATGCGATCTCTATTTCTGTGATTCTGTTCCTGTTCTAGTTGTTTGCTTGGTTTGATTTTGTTTTTTAGGTTCAGTTTTTAATAGTTGTGAGTCTGTTGTCATTTTACTGTTCATATTTTTTATCATCTTTTTTTTCTCAGATAAGTCCTTTAACATTTCATATAATAAGGGCTTGGTGATGATGAACTCCTTTAACTTGAATTTATCCAGGAAGCACTTTATCTGCCCTTCCATTCTAAATGATAGCTTTGCTGGATAGCATAATCTTGGATATAGGTCTTCACTTTTCATAACTTTAAATAGTAATTTCCAGCCCCTTCCTGCCTACAAGGTTTCTTTTGAGAAATCAGTTGATAGTCTTATGGGAACTCCTTTGTAGGTAACCCTCTCCTTTTCTCTTGCTGCTTTTAAGATTCTCTCCTTATCTTTAATCTTGGCTAATGTAATTAATGTAATGTAGTTATGATGATTAGGTTCGCCTTGCCTGCCACCAGGGAAAGACGTCTCTCAATGCCAGAGATTGGTGAAAAGGAAAGGGATTATTTATTTAAAGAGTTATACAAACTTAATAGTAATGACTTAATGACTTCACTGAGATCCCAAAGTCCTTTAGAAGACCCACAATGCACAGTCCTTCCTTCCCCTTCTGCCCAGTCCAGGGTACCATATCTCAGGAAAGAAAATAGAAGTCTGTGATTCTTCTCTGCCCAAGCCGCATGGTCCCAAAGAGACCCTACATGGCTGCTACGCCTGGGTTTAAATACAGCACCAATCTTCCTCTGCCGCACCATTTCCAACTCCCGCCTACAGTTGGCCACAGCTGCCAGCATTTCCATATTTTTCCATCTTTACTGGGCTGCCATGGTAATCCTGGGTACGTGTGGCTCTGTGCTCAGCCTGCTACCTGATTTCTGTGGCCTGTAAGCTAAGAAAGGTTTTAACATTTTTAAATTCTTGAAAAAAATGAAAAGGTACTTTGTGACACATGAAAATTTAATGAAACTAAAACTTTGGTTTTCATAAGTGGTTTTCTTGGTATAGAACAATGCTCTTTTATTTACTTGTTGTTTGTGGCTGCCCTCAAATAAGGAAGACAGAGTTTAATACTTGCCAGAAGGTGGAAATATTTACTATCTAGCTCTTTACAGAAGAAATTGGCTGGCCTCTGGCCTAAACCAATGCTTCTTAATTTTTAATCTGCCTGTGAATCAGCTGGGGATCTTATAAAAATGTGCATACTCTGATTCAGTAGGTCTGGGGGTCTGAGCGTCCAATTCCTAACAAACTGAGGACAACACTTTAGGTGCCAAGGGCCTAGTGCAGGATCAGCAAACTTATTCTTTAAAGGACTAGATTCTAAATATTTTGGGATCTGCAGACTTATGTGGTCTTTTTTTCTTATAAGTATTCAGATCTTTAGGGGAGAGTAGAGTTAGGCCACATGGAGAAGAACAGGGGTGGCTGTGTGCCAGTAAACACTGATTTGCAGAAGCAGGCATTGGGCTGGATTGGGCCCATAGGTTTAGTTTGCTAGTTACTGGCCTAGAATATTGATAGTAGGTGTCCATTAAGTATCAGGTGTGGTCCTAATTTCAGCTTGCTTACTATCTTTATTACCTAGCTTCAAAGGTGATGGTGGTGGAAATAACAATTAACTTGACTCTTAATGCCAGGTTCTAGGTTAAGCACCCTGAGCCTTCTATTTAATCCTCACCACAAATCCTAGGAAGCAGATCCTGTCATTATCCTTGCTTGCAAATGAGGAAAGCTTTGAGAAAAATCACTCACCCCAAGCTGCCACAGCAGGTCAGTGGTGGGCCTCAGATAAAGCATAACCTGGGATTGTTGAGTGACTGGGTGGAACGCTTATACCCACAGGAGCTCCACAGCCAGAGAACCAGACTGTGTCACACTGGCTTCCTTCCCATGAGGCCCAGCGTCCACAGACCTGCATAACGAGAGATGGACCCTCAGTTTAGAACAGGCGTCCCATGGGGGTGTCAGAAAACTGTGGGTTTGGCTCCGGGAGGGCCGGGGTTTCTACTTGAGGACAGATTTAGTACCGTCATCGCCTGTTCTTGATGTTAGAGCTGAGAGAGATCTCAGAAGGCACACTTTCAGAGCCTTGGATTTTCCATGCTCCAAAAGTGAAATCTCTTTACTTTATAATAATGTGTTATTTTAGGCAACAAAGAGTATGGCATGCTGCCTTCCCTGCACACTTTGGAATTTTCAGTTATACAGTGAACATCCCTTCTAACCACACTGACTAAAATGACATTTCTCTTTCCAAATTCTTCTAGAAATTTTATCCTTCCTTCTTAAATATAGATGCTAAAGTAGGGAGTAGACCTTGATTCTGGCCTAGAATATAAGATTAGTTTTATCTGTCTTTACAGTTATTTTTGTGTAAATTAAATTTCTAGGTAAGGCACATGTCAGCGTAACTACTTTTAATAGATAAATAGAACACTAAGAGCTAATGTGTTGTAATAAAAATGCTTTTAAAATATTTTTCTAAAGTCCTAGACATAATATTCTTAGATTACAGATGATATATAGAAGTGAATAATTGTGCAGTTTCAATGAATCGCTTGTTGAAAAACTTTGTATCACTGCCTGATGGTTAACAGTAATTGCCATTTTATGGGTGATCAGTGTAGGGTACAGGGCAAGGAGGAATATAGCAAAGTATTCTAAATCCTAAAAATCTATCACCTAAAATTTGTAGATGGTACAGGAAGTGGAGTCAGAACCCTTGATGATCTAATATAGCCATCTATACCTACCCTATTTACCTGTGTAAGTCCAGACTGACTAAGTGAAATTCATAAAGCCATTTGCTGTTTCAACACAAATATGTTGCAGTTTTTCCTGAGTCTGGGAATATGAGTTAGTTTCCTAAGGCTTTCATAACAAAGTACCACAAACTGAAATAACAGAAATTTGTTGTGTTACAGTTCTGTAGGGAAAAGTCTGAAATGAAGAGGTCATCAGGGCCATACTCCTTCTGAAGGCTCTCAGGAAGAATCCTTCCTTGCCTCTCAGCTTCTGGTGAAAGCCAGCAGTCCTTGGCATTCATTGGCCTGTAGCTGCATCACTCCAGTCTCTGCCTACGTGTTCACATGGTGTTTTCTCTGTGTCTCCTCATCTTCACATTGTTGTCTTTTTATAAGGATTCCAGTCACATTGGATTAGGGGCCCACGCTACTCCAACATGACCTTGTGTTAACTTCATTACATCTACAATAGACCCATTTCCAAATCAGGTCACATTTTGAGGTACTGGGTATTAGGACTTCAAAATAACTTTGGTGGGGGGGGCAGGTACAGCTGTAGCAGAATGCAAGGCTGTGAAGACGCTGTTGCTTCCCACGCATATGTTACTGTATGGGGGCGGCATGTATGCAGCTTTATAAAGGTGTAGGTCGTAACTGTAGTGGGTGACTGCCCCTTTCTAAGTGAAATGGTAAAGAAGGCTTTTAGTGGCATTTGCCATTTGAGCAGGATTTTGAGGGACAAATAGGAGTGCATCATGGAGAAAAGGATGCCAGGTGGGAGGGACACCTGAGGCAGTGGGTTTGGGTAAAGGCATGGAAGTCAGAATGAACAAAACATTTATTTCCTTGATTAATACTAGCTGCTCTTTATTGAGTGTTATGTGTCATTTAATATTAGCAACAACCCTTTGGTCCCCATTTTGCTGGTGGAAAATTGAAACTTAGAGAAGTTAAGTACTTTTATCTCTGCCTCACGCACTTAGAGAAGGTGATACTTCTGGGATTAGAACCTAGACAGTTTGGTTACACAGCTTGTGTTTTTAACCACTGTAATAAAAATGATAAAAGTTTAGGGTATTTGGAAAAATGTACAGGATGATTAGAGAGAAGGTTGAAGAAGTAGGTTGGAGAGAATTGTGAAGAAACTGGTTTATTGCATCGGGAGCTTGAACTTTGAGGACCACAGGCAGTCGGACAAGAGTGCAGGCTTTAAGGAAAGGTGTCAAAGGGCCAAGTTCCTGCGGAGTAGTGGGAGGGTTAGGGGGAGGGCAGCTGCAGCTCAGAGGCTAGAGAGGAGGCCACACTAGAAATAATGAAGGTTGGAACTGAGGGACAGTGGGGTGACGGGGGTGACAGAGTCATGAGATATTGTCGGTTAGACCAATTCCATGTAAATGCCTACATCAGTTGTCCCTTGGTCACACCGCCATAATCACTCTGCATTCTGGTCCTTGAGGTAGAGGTTGTTTCAACTCATAGCCTTGGCCTTAGAAAGACTAGTGAAAACATGCTATAGCTGTTTACATAGTTAAAGAAGACATTAAACTATTTTCCAAAGACTACTGACCATAATTTAAAACAAACTACATAAAAGTTGTAGAAAATGTTTTGTCAAAATGCTTTGATGCAATTTCAACTGTTTTTATTAAGTTGTAACTCCTTTGGGGTAAAGGCACCCACATGTTACTATAGGTACAGCCACACTTCTGCATCCCAGCTTATTCAGCTAAAGCCTGCTGTTTGAAAAACAAAACCTGTAATTTCTTAACAGTAGTTTGAATTTGTTACCAAGGTACTGTAATAATATTTCCCATTAATTTGAAAGCAAGGCACTGATCAGGGTCTCAGGTTGCTTTTGTGCGAGACAGAGGGAACCAAACACACCTCTCCTTGTGACTATGGCCCTGGTACACAAAGCTGCCAAAAGAATTGTGAATATCCAGCAGGATATTTCTGGAGTTTTATCAGGAGACACCAATTACCAGAGGAAGTTTTATTAAAATACTATGTATTTCCCTTAAGGTAATTTCCTTTATTTTGTGGAATTATTTTACACACGTGACTGGTGCCACCACAGGCCATGCATTGTGACTCTTGCTTACCTTTGGTGACATTTGGCCTCTCTGTGTGAACTTGGCAGCTTTCCCCAGTGCAGGCCAGGGCCAAGTGATACAGCGCCATTAGTCAGGCAAAAGCACACATGAATAGTGTGAACCTTTCTTCCACTGTTAGCCTGTGACTTAAAAGATTAATGTCATACATTTGGGAAAAATGAGACACAAGCTGACATATTCTTATACACACTATATCTCATTAAATGAAAGTTTAGTAAGTATTGAAGAAAATGCTAAAAATGCCATTTAATTGGTTATATATTGCACAGTGGATAATGAAGTTACCTGAAAATGGCAAGCATCCTTTTCCTACTGTTCTCCCAGGGACCTGAACACAAAGTAAACCCTAACTTGTGTATAAATGTTATTACTTCTTGTGACTGACTTTCAATTTGATATTTTGTGTCAGTGCTGGATAAAATAATTCCTGGGATGTTAGAGTGTTGAGCACTCAGTTAGAATTCAGTGTTGTGAGATCTGAAATGAATGTAGCAATTAAGAGGTGTAAATTCTTGTGCTTCATTGTTGGGAACTGCCCTGCCTGGTTTCAGAAGCTGTAGCCCCCCATGGCTAAGGCTGAGTGAGAGACCTTGGGACCATAAGCCACTAAGGAGACAAAGCTTATCTCCTTGGCAGGGGTGCTGCCTTTGCCCCTTTACTTCACCCTGCTTGGCCCTGGGAAAATGACTGGTTAGCCAATGACCTAAAACAGGCATGGTCACAAAGGGGCCCTCAGGGAAGGATTGGGGGACTATAGAAAAAGGGGGTGATGGACCCTCGTCCCTCAGCTTTGACATAGCCTGAGTCCTCATTCTATCTGTAAAAAGTCTCCTAATCTCTTGGTTGCCTTACTTCGAATGCCTGACTTAATCCTGAAACAATGCTGGAGGGCAGTGCAACCCTGGGCAGCAATGGGCAGTTTCCCAGGGCAATCAGGCCTAAGAAAGAATGCATAAAATCCTGTGAAACCTGATTTGCTAAGAATGCCCTCAATTTTCTGATAAGGGTCCAAGCATGAAATGAGTTTGTTTCCCAAAGTTTCATAGCCCTTTAGCTAACTGACCCTGATGTAGAATAAGCCCTCATAGCTCTTCCTGTGTTATCTGTTGTTTGATCCTTGCTGTCTGACAATGATTGATGAGCTTTACCTGTACACCTGTGCAAATTGAACCCAATAAAGCCTATTGAGGAAAAGGCACCTGGCCCTTCTCCTTTGAGAGTTCAACCACCTTTCCTCCCTAAGAAGATCATGTCTTGGTAGACTTATTCTCATCCATGGCAGATGGGGGGGCTTTGTGGGCAAAGCTCCCCCACATTTCATCACTTCTGAGAGGCCGTTCTTTTACAAATTAAATGTTCTGTAAAATAGCAGCACAGAGGACAGGGAGATGGAGAAGGAAAATGGGAAAACCAGCAAAATTACTGATCTTTGTTTGGTTCAAAGGCACATCTGGAGAAAAATACAAAGGATAAATAGTGACACCAGTTGTTGACAGTGCAGGCTTACTGTCATTGACTAAGAGTACAGACACATTGACATGATTTTTAGATTACTATTAAGATATGTGATAAAACAGACAGAAAAAAAAACAATCTTATTTTTAATTACCCAAACTGCCACTGCAACACGAAGAAGGTCTCTGCATCACATGATGTTCTAACGGACTTACTGTAGGCCAGGTATGTGGAGATATCTGCAAGTAATGTGCTGCACCAAAGGTAAGGACAACTATGAGGGGCTTCTTCCTCCGCCTAACAAAATTCCTGAGATCCAACAGGGAACCAACCTGGAAGCAGATGGCTAAATGGGAACTGTGATGGCTTTTTTGCAGAGAAGCATCAAACACATCCAGAGAATGATTATATGGCTATGTGGCTCATATAGATACGCAGTTTACCCAAAGTTTCCTAGAAGTTTAAAAATAGGTCTTAAGATCAGAGCACTAGACCTGGAGCATAGAACAAGAGCCAGAATTAGAGCTAGAGGCCAGAGATACAGACTTAGGACCGAGAGCCTAGAACTCGAGCTAGAACTAGTCCTGGAGCCTAGAAGTAGAACTAGAACTAGGGCTGGAGCTGTTAGCGTCCCATGCCATCAGTTCTCAGACCTTTGGAAAGGGGACAGAGGTTTGATTCTTTTGCTTGGCCCACCTGGAGACAGGTTCTTTTGCTGGATCTCCTCAAACCTGTGATTCTACCATCAAAACAATAGTGTTAATACATGAAATCCGCGGGGGCGGGGGGTAGACTGTAAACTCTTCGATTTCAGGTAGAAAATAAAAGTGGAGGTAGATTATTTTCCAACTTTCATAATAAAAAAACACTTTTAAAACAACTTGCAATTACCTATCTCCACAAAATAACACTGACTATATTCAGCCCTTTGTTAAATATGGTGTTAAATATGCACAATTTGTAGATTTTTTAAAATATGAATATTGTATATTTCCTGCTGCCTTTGTCCTTCTTGTTTAAAACAGAATCGCACTGCTTTCTTATACTAAATATGGATTATTTTTCTTTTTTGACTTTACCGCTAGGGAGGACAGATTGGGAGACATATAAAGTGATCTCAGACTAAATTTTCTTCTTGGAGTACAGAGAAAGAATTTGCAGGCCAGAGCTGCCAGAGTATATTTCGCATCAGTTTCTGAGCTTAGGCAAGTCATTAAACTTCTCAGGGCTTCATTTGCTTCATCTGTGAATGAAAAGCTTAGACTAAATTGCAAATCTTTGCAGTGCTGAAGATCAGTTATTATTTCATTTCCATGAATCAACCTAAGATTACAAGTTGAAAGCTGAACAGCTAAACTTCAATAAACATGAAAGAATTATTAAGCACTAAATTTATGTATGAAACCTAATTTTTAAATAAAATTTAAAGAATTATATCTCTGTCTTAAACAAGGTTATATTTAAAAGAGAAAAGTCAGATAACCAGATGCATTGAAGAGGACATTCTGTTTGCCATCTTGATTTATTTTGCATTCAGCCTGTACTTACACCTCATAGCTAAACCTTGTGCAGGGAACAGAGGATTCAGAGATGCTTTTTTTCCCCCTCTTCCCCCAAATTTGGGAGGAATAATGGTTGTCAATGCTGCCGTTGAGTTCTGTTTACATTTATATTGGTGAAATATTGTGTTATTTATGTCATTAAATATTTTACCACATTTTTTGCTTCAAAATTTGTTTCCTATTTTCCTCTTCTAAAAACCTAGGTGCATCTTATGGTCCAAAAACTATGGTAAATAAAACATGACCTCTAACCTTGAGGAGTTTACAGTTGATATGCTTAAAAATTAGAGCAAAAGCATGACCAAATAAAACTAAGTAGTAAATTTATAAAATGGGTTTCCACTTACTATTCAGAACTGACATCGTCTGCCTTTATTAAGTCAGTGGTTTCCAGTGTAAGTGCTGAACTTCATACTAAGGTCTTTCATGATGTCACAGTTTTCCTAGATTGTAAGCTTGACGAAGGCAGGGGCAGTTGTAATGCTGGCACTTGCTATAGCAGCTGGCATGGAGAAGATGTTCAATGTGTTTGTTGACGTGAATTTAAGGACATCAAGAAGAATTGAGATTTCTTAGTATGCTTTTTTTGACTTTGAAATGTAACATATAGAGAAGTACACAACATACCAATGCACAGCTCAATGAGTTATGCCAAAATGAATGCCTGTGTAACCACCACCAAGGCCAAGGAAAAGCTGCTCCAACCTGCCTTCCTTCCTCCTTGCCCAAAGCCCACTATTCTGACTTCTTCCACTGTCCATTATGGTCCCTGAGGGAATCAGGAGACACTAAAGTGGGAAATGCCAGGTTCACTCTGCATTTCTTTCTTCTTTTGGGTCTTGGCCCTTTTTATTTATTCTGCCATAACTGGAAATCAAAATAATATTTTGAATGAAAGCATAGGTTATGTTGAAAATAATGACTCTTTTTATAACAGAACTGTAAATAGATGTGTTGATTTATGGATTTTCAAGTTATTCCCTATTCCTATTTACCAATATTTGGTCTTCAGTTTTGATCCTTTTAATTAAATACCTAAATGCTGTCATATACTCAGAATGTGTTTGCCCAGATACACATGAAATAGATGGAGAATAGATTTGATGGTGATAAGTAATGCTTTTGAGATGTATTTTATAAGATTTAACTTTTATTTAGGTCAGGAAGGAAGATATGTATTCAACTGTGAATTTTATAGTCTCTAAAAAAATTACAATCACACATTCAGCTCAATATATTATATATTTTCCTCTTCTAGCAAATTATCATAGTTACTTACCATTTTCATCATAGAATATTTAAAATATGGTTCAGTTTGCCTTAAAATTTTTCTGTGTTCTGCCTCTCCCTGATCCCTGGCAACCCCTCATCTTTTCCCTGTCTCTATAGCTGTGCATTTTTCAGAACGTCAGGTGGTCAGAATCATGCGGTATGCAGGTAGGCCTTTAAGGTTGGCTGGTTTCACTTAGTGACATGTATTTAAGTTTCCTCTCTGTCTGTTCACAGATTGCTAACTCATTTCTTTTTAGCACTGATGATATTCTGTTGCCAGGACAGACCGCAGTTTGTTTGCCCATTCACCTACTGGAGGATGTCTCTGCTGCTTTCTAGTCTGGACAGTTGTGCATAAAGTTGCTGTGAACCTCCTTGTCTGGGTTTTTGCATGGACATAGATTTCAACTCATTTAGGTAAACACCAAGGAGTGTGATTGCCAGACAGCATGGTAAGAGTATGTTTAGTCTTTTAAATACTGTATTCCAAAATGGTTGTGCCATTATGTATTCACAGTAGTAATGAATTCCGGTTGCTCTATAGCCTCTTCAGTATTTGCTGATGTCAGCTTTTTGGATTTTAGCCATTCTAGCAGATACGTAGTACTATTTCATGTTTAAAATTTGCATTTCCCTATTAATATAAGATCTTGAGCACCTTTTCAAATTCTTAGTTGTCCTCTGTATATCTCCTTTGGTGAAGTGTCAAGTCCTTTTGCCCATTTTTTAAATCAGATTAATTTTTTATTGAGTTTTAAGAACTCGTTGTAAATTTTACTTAATGGTCCTTTATCAGATGTGTCTTTTGCAGGTATTTTCTCCCAGGTGGCTTGTCTTCTCATCCTCTTGAAATTGCCTTTTGTAGAGCAGAAGTTTCTGATTGTAAGGAAGTCCAGCTTATCAACGATTACTTTCACGGATTGTGCCTTCGGTATTGTATTGCAAATGCCATTACCATACCTGCCATGTGGATTTTTTTCCTGTGTCACCTTCAAGGAGTCTTCTGGTTTTGCATTTTATATTTAGGCCAATGACTTATATAGAGTTAATTTTGGGGAAGGGTGTAAGGTCTGTGTCTAGCTTTATTTTTTTCACTGTAGATGTCCAACTGTTCATGCACTGCTTGTTGAAAAGGCTGTCTTTGCTCCATTATATGGCCTTTGCTTCTTTATCAAAGGTCAGTTGACAATATTCATGTAAGTCTTTTTCTGGGATCTCTCTTATATTCCCATTGATTGGTTTGTCTATTCTTTGGCCAGTATTATGCTGTTTCAATAACGGCAGCTTATAGTAAGTCTTGAAGTTGGATAGTATCAGTCTTCTGACTGTGTTATATTTACCTAAAAGCTCCCACCTATTTATTCCAATACCTCTGCATCTTTCATGCATGCCTCTTCTTTTATCCTTCCTGCCCTGCGAAGCCTGCCCTGACCTCTTTTCAGTCACTTCACTTTATTTAATAATTTGTTAGTGAAATTTGTAGTTAATTGCCTTTAAAAATTTGCAAGTGGCAAGCTTCTTCTTTGAACACCTCTCACTCCTATGAGAAAGCAGTGTCATTGGAAGGAAGGAAAACTACATCTCCACCATAATTGCCTCATGTTCCCATATGTCCCACAGGCCTGCACTAGAGACATACTCCCATCCCCTTCTCAGCACTGATTGCTCGTCCCTCCGCTTGCCCCTTCCTGGAGTGCTCTCCGTCACACAACCCCTGCACTGCCAATTCCTCCTCTAAAGCAAAGCTCAGACCTACTTTCTCCTTCTGCTCCTAGGAGGCTGAGTCTCCCTGCCTTGTACTCCAGTGCTATTCATTCCTTTCAGATTACATCCACCACCTGGAACTTCATTGCACAATAGATTTGTCATTTCTTTGACGACAAAGAGAGTTTCTTATTAATTTGTATATCCACTAACAATTAATCCCAGTGCCTATTGCGTAGCAGTCAATCAATAATGTATATATATTGAATGCCTGATTAAAAATAGAGCTACTGAAAAGTGAGCACATCTGGATGATCTCTGAATGAATGATTGTCCCTCCGATTATGTTCCTATGTTCCGGTACTAAAAATGACTAGCCTGAACTTTCAGTGACAGACTTGGAGCTTACCGTAACCTGTCTTATTTCTTCCAAGTAATCAGGGCATTTGTCTATTTCTTTTTCTTTTATATTTATGTTTCATCTATTCATTTTGAATTCCTGAGTAGCCTAAAGAATGTAATTTGAAGTGGGTCACAGATTTTTTCCATCTATTTTTATATGTTTTATTATATTTCAACCAAACAGATTTTCCTACTTTTATGGAATTGAAATGATGATACAATCATAAAGCAGAGAGCAAAGTAAAGAAATATTTATTTTGAACACCTAAGTATGCCCCAGGCTCTGAGCTAGTCACTCTGGTTTCCTTATCTCGTTCAGCTCTCATGACCACCTATCACCATTGTAAGGTTTAAAACATAAACAAAATAAAAACCTGAAGCACAACTGTGACACTTAGTGAGTGCTGTCTCCCTTCTAAATGGAATGTGACCAGTGCAATCCTACATTTTGCTAGTACATAATTCTTTTAGAACAATGCAGCAATTCTTTGTTATTGCCTGTTTGGAATTACCATGAAATGAGATTTCTCACAAGGTTATTTTATTTTGAGTTTTATTCATCTGTGAGAGTGGACTTTATTAAATTTTAAACAATGCAGAAACAAAGACATTGAAAGAAGAATAGCTAGACATGGATGGAGATGAAGAAAAAGAGAGAAAACATAATTTGTTTCAGGAAGAACAGCTAGTTGGTCACACATTGTAAAAGCACGGTATTTATTCTAGTCTTAGATTTGAAATGGTGGAGGGTCAGTGGCACACACACCTATGTGTGTGCATGTGCACACACACACAAATGCAGTGCGCTGTGGGGTAGTGGACAGTCTACCTACCTATCTGTCTAGCTAATTTATGTATTCACCTGTTTACCTGCAGTGAAAATTAGCACACAGTTGCTCTGGGTCAGGGGACTGAAACACTCAGTAGGGAATGAAGTCACTAAGTCACATGGATGTTGGGTAAATATGTCACCACACCTCCCTCAGGTGCCTCATAAGTTAATTGAGTGATTTCAGTAGTTACCCTCTGAGAATTTTTTTGATTCAAATATTTCATGACTTGCATAATGTTTAGTTTTGTCCACATTTTGATATAACATATGACTAGTTAGTAGAAAAAAAAATGAGAGAATTGAGGAATTACCATAATTTGTAAACTGGAAAATCAGTCCTTTAATAGACAGTGAACTGTGTAATTTCTTAGGAAGTCATTTCCATTCTTTTGATATTTACATCTACTTTCATTGTTTCTTTGTTTTCATCTTTCTGAACAAATTTTAATCATTTGAAACTTTAGAGATTTTCCCATGGTAGTGTTTCAAGTTCTTTTAATAAGTTCTGTTTGTGAAAATAACTATGTTTAAAACCAGAATTATTAAAATTACTGTTAAATCTCTGAAGATAAGTTTCTTAGCAGAGGGAAAGATATTTATGCTATTAATCCTAATCTATAAATCATAATATAGGGTAATGAGCCTCTCATATTTGCTTTAAGTTTTTTGTTAATTTAAAGTGTCCAGGGTTTTTAGTTAGGTTATTGTGGTGCCGTCATGATGGGACAACTATGACTGTTGCTATGAAAAACGTGTTTCTTTTTTTTTTAAGATTTTATTTATTTTTGGAGAGGGAAGGGAGGGAGACAGAAAGAGAGAGAGAGAGAGAGAGAGACATCAATGTGCGGTTGCTGGGGGCCATGGCCTGCAATCCAGGCATGTGCCCTGACTGGGAATCAAACCTGCGATGCTTTGGTTCGCAGCCCGCACTCAATCCACTGAGCTATGCCAGCCAGGGCTGAAAAACTTATTTCTTAAATATGTGTTTTTCTTTCTGTATTGAGATCTCTACTTTGTTTTCCACACCCCTAATCTTACATACCAAAGTGTATAAGCATTCAATTTTTTTATTTTACTATTATTATTGATGTATAAAATATGTATCAGAGATTATGGTAATATTACAATTTAAAAATAAGTCAAAATTTAGCTTTCTTTAAAATATCTTAATATTGTGGCTACCAAAAACCAGAGGGCATCATTAATTCTATGAATTACTGACTCATTTACATATTTTGATCCAGATGAGATAATGGCCTGATTTATATAACTCGTTGGAAAAATTGGAAATTTGAACTTTAAATGTGAGCTAAGGTTTCCAGAAGTGGTGTGTGCCTCTGAATATTTAGTGCTACATGGTAAGCCAAGAAAATACATTTGAGACATAACCTGATTTTCTACAAAATTAAAATTATAATGAATTCAAAGAACCAATATTCTCAAATTCAGGTTAAAAATTAACCTTATGAATCATCTAGTGGGAGAGATATGACGTTAATGGGAAGGTGATGACAAAAATGTGGAAGTACATGGGTGTCCCAGATTTAAGCTCATTAAGAAGTGAAAACATACTTTATGTTGTATGTTGTGATGACCAGGCCCTGAAACCAGAGGGTTCTAGAGCATGTGCTGCAGTCACTTAACACACATGTCGCAGTGGAATCCCATTCCCTGCCTCCACTCAGTCCTGCCCTCGGCGCTAAGCACTAGTGAGGTGTTTGTTAGAAAGGTGTTCATCACGGTGCCACTCACCTTGGTGTTCCAAAAGAGCAATGAAACCCTTCAATACATTGACAGAACTATACTTTGCCTTTCTAAACTTCTTGTGCAGACTCCCTCATAAACAAATGAATAAAAACTTCCTTTAAATTTTTTTTGAAAAGTAGCATGCTTTTTAAAAAAGATCAAATAATTCTATTGTTACACTGACATGCAGAAGTTATTGACAGACAAATAAGCAAAATGTATATGTGAAACTCCCTGCTTCCCAAGACAAAAAATGTGGCACCTAAAAGTGTGCAAAGACCTTCTTTACAAATAGGAACATAAAATAGGCAACATATTTTGCACAATATTAACTTTGATGACTGTAGATAAGAGAAAATGGAACATATTTTCTTTAGTCCATTTACCATTTCACAATATGAGCTAACTTATTGGTTTATATGTACTGTTAATATTTTAAAGTTCTGTACTTAATTACTTTTTGTACTATTTATGTGCATGTTTTTCCCATCATTCTTAAATAATTATTTCTCCCAGTGTTAAACTTTTTATGTTTAATTTTGTTTATATCATTCTTCTATCAGTAAAGAGCCTGATTTTGATTAGCTAGTTTCTCTACACTCCATTTCGGAGGGGAATCACACCTGTATTTTAAGAGCTCTGCGGATTTAGTAGGAACTGGTGTTTCCCAGCAACTCTTGAGAAATAGCAGCTGAGAGGCCCTGAAAGGAAATCGAGTGAAATTAAAGTACCCATGGATCATTTGGCACAGATAAGCACTGTCACATTGGCTTTTACTTTCTTAGGTAATGGAACTGGTTACACAATGCCTTATAATTCCAAGTTGAGTACTGTTGGGCCTTCTGAAATCTCCACCGTTTAAGGCAGTGATAAAAGGCTAGTGGCAACTTGGCTGACTTCTTAGCTTTTTTGTGTGGGGTTTGATGTTCTGTGATGAGAACACACTAACAAGGGACTTACCACATCAGCTTCAATGTCGGTGCAGCTGGAGGAAGTCAGACAGAGAGATGTGAGACCCAGGCTCATGTTCAGGGACCCTCGGGTCCTTCAGGAGGCATGGGGTCAGGAAGTTCTGGGAAGAGCAGAGTACTGTTTATTTTACTTTCAGAAATACTTGTATACAGGTTAAGCCTCCTTGCCTTGGCCTCCAGTTCAATAGAAAGTCATAACATTTTCAAAACTGCTATGAAATATGATAAAATGAAACTTGAAGCAAAGAATCAGTTTTCTGAATCAGGGACTTCTTATTGTGGTTTTTACCACTAAACAATGAAACAGTGAAGAGAGTCAGTCTCTTGTGGTGGTCAAATGTCCTTTCACATAGCTTACTTATCAATGCAGATTAGGAATGGATTAATTATAAAGGATAGTATTAGCACCCCCAAAAGTAAGCCTTCACTTGGGGCTATATCCTGCCTATTTACCAGACTCTTGAGCAGAGTTCAGCCCGCTGGTCTAAAGCATATAAATAAATCCTAATTTGATCAATACAGAAGCAGAACATAATCAAAACACATTCATAATCTTATAAAAGTTCATGAAAAGGCAACTTTTGCAAAACCTTTGAAAACACTTAGATAAGCTGCAACGTTTTGCCAAATTTACACCAAGCCCATTTAGTCTTGAGGGGGAACATTTACAGGTGTGTTATCATTCCCATCTCCCATGAACATGGCGGATGCTGCCAGCTGCTTGGTCTTTTTCCACATAGCTCTTCAGGCAGCCAATTCCATCCAATAAAACAATGTCATGCAAATTAAAATCTATAGTGTTTCTGATCTAGGGCAATGAATTTTATATTGAAATTGAATGAACCCAGTATCGACTGAAAATGAAAAACCTTTGTAGGGTGACCTGGGTTTACAATAAGGCATAAAACATGGTCAATACTCTTGAGGAACTGAATCTACGAGAAGAGAGAAGACACAGACTAACATCCTGAGGTGTTAAGTGACAACTGAGCAAGATGGCCAAGAGTGTCTGAGGGGGAATCTAAATGAGAGCACAGGGCTAGAACAGGTGGAAGTTTCGAAGAAACAGGGAGCAACAGTCAGAGAACTTGGCTGAGGTGGGGAGGAGGAGAGAAGTAAGGAGGCAAGATCCAGAGTGAAGGTCAGGGAACTGCTGGGAGGGCTCAGGTTGGTGACCGCAGGCCCCAAAGACCAGGTGGCCACCGTGCTGCCCACTACATTGTCTGCTGGATGCAGGGGCCGGCAGTTAGAGAGCGAGCTAGTAGCAGCTGGAGGTGCTGTAGCGACTCCGTGATGCTAAATGACACAGGAAATACGTTTGCATTGTGAGGAACAATTGGTGACGTCAAATACACTCTTGAGTAGTGACTTTTATAAGTCTGAGGAACACTAAGGCATTTTTATAACACTGAATTAGATACTAGACATGAAAAAGTGCCCGTGTAAATGTGCTTGTTAATTAATTAGTTAATGGATAGCTTCTGTGTGTTTTTTACAACTTAAACCAACTAAACATTCTCACTGTATTTCTAACAGGGAAAATTAACAGTTATTTCTGTAATTTGTAGTAATAACTTTTGCCATGGAACATTTCATGAAGTCATATTCTGATTTTTTTCCTAACACATCCTGTTTATGTTAGCTATGTATTATAAATGCTCCATTTATTTTCTTAAGTTTTTATCTATTAATTTTTAGAGAGAGGGGAGGGGAGGGAGAAAAAGGAGAAGAGAAACATCAGTGTGTGGTTGCCTCTCACACATCCCCTACTGGGGACCTGGCCCACAACCCAGGCATGTATCCTGACTGGGAATTGAACCGGTGACCCTTTGTTTCACAGGCTGACCCGCAATCCACTGAGCCACACCAGCCAGGGCGTAAATGCTCCATTTAATAATACAGCTTAAACAGCCTTATTTGATTCTATGGATTAAATTTACTGAAAGTAACATTGTTATTTTAATTTTAAAGAACTAACATATAATGAATATAATGAAGTTAATTTCTATACTTATTGAACATAACTTTTCACAATCCCGGTTTACTGATTCATATCTTCAACTAATCTCACAGTCTTTCCAGAAATGCACAATGTCAAAGTGTATGCAATTGGGTATCACCTTTGTAAGGGCTCACTTGGAACATTCTCTGCTTGAAAACGAAACTTCTCCCAGTGTAATCAAGGTTTCCCTTTCACTTAGCTTCAGAATAGCTGAAAACTAAAGCACTGGGTGACCTGAGAAAACACATCTGAACAGATTTCCTGCTGGGGTCCCAAAGCTTAACCACTGCAACCAGGAGCCAGGAGTGCGGATGGTCAGTCTCTGCGACAGAGCTTACCTAACTACTACTTTCTAGCACGAACAGGTGGCACAGGGCCTGACAGAAGCTCAGTTTCCACGTGTGTGTGTGTGTGTGTGTGTGTGTGTGTGTGTGTGTGTGTGTGTGTGTAACTGCTAAAGACCCTCAGGAACAGAGGTCTTTTACTCTGAAAGACAAAAATAACTGTTCCTAGGCCATACGTGTAAGTACAAGTCTGAAGACTGACTGGTGTTTTGGAGTTATGCATGGAAAGAATACTTCACCTAACCAAAACAAGACAGAAAATTGTATGCTGCTGTTTTACCAAACTGCAGTCTAAATGTTCCTCTGAAAACCAAAAATAAAACAGTGGAGAGTACATGAGATAGCTGGAGGGTGATTCAATTGTTAACAAAATTTGGAATTGGATATTAATTTTTACTCTTTGAAAATTGAAGAATTGTATTCTTCATTAGTGAAAGATACTTTAAAATAAAAAATGATAATTTATATCTTTCCATTTATATGAATCTAAAATGCTCCTTTTGTCACATTTGTTGTTTGTCTTTAAAAAAAACACACTTCATTGAATTTGAACTCATCTCTGCTTAGAAGTAAATGAAAGACCTGGAAGGAGCTGTTAGCTGCAGAGCAGCACTTGAGTGAGCAGGGCTCCTTTGCACGTGTGTGGGTTTGTGTGTAATGTGTTAACATGATGTGAGAATAGGACGTGCTGGTGAGGCATGGAACACTGGAACTCTCACCCACTGTAGTTTGGAACAGAGATTTGTAAAACTACTTTGAAAAACTCTTAGAAAACAAAATAAAAAGTATATCTAAACCACATAAGGATCCAATACTATATTTAAGAACATTCTAGTCATTTTCAAATTCATTATCTTCAGACCACCTCAAATTTTTCTCACATTTTTCTGAACAGAAATTTCTAGTTTACAATTTTGTACTGAATGTGAATTATCAATGAGAAACTGTCCAGTGTGCTAAACATACACACACATACACACACACACACATATACACACAGTTAAGACATAGTTTGGGTAACAAAGATGTAATTATTATTAGATTAGGTCATGGAATTACTAGAGGTATTTACAGAGGAATATAATGAAAACTAAACTGGAAGGACAGATGGGTTCTGCTCAAGGAATTATGGACAGAAAGTGCACTGAGAATACTTTCCAGAGCTGGTGATGTCTACCTAAGGCCCTGTAGGACCCAATGTGAATTTGCCTTGCAAACTAGCTTTAGGGGGAGAGGTGGAGATAGAATTTTAAATAGCATCGACAATACAAAAAAAAGATGAAGAGCCAAGGAAGTCCATGGTATGTTGGAAAATATGTGTAACAGCCAAAGAAGAAACTGAGAAAGTATACTGGGCCTAAATTTCACAACATATGTGCTACAAAAAAAGGTAAAAGAGCTTCTGTGACTTCCCAGGATATCAAATTGCTTAAAATCTATCGCTAAAAGAAATGATACTCATTTGCAAAAGTGTATCTTATACAAATTGCTTGGATATCACAAGAAACTCCTATTATTTTAATTTAAAAAATTAGGTCATGTTACCAAGATAATATTGGTGAGGTTAAAACAAAGAAATCTGAAATGCTGTGTGTGTGTGTTTAATATGCCTCATTCAGAAAATGTGCCTTAATATGCTTACTTTGAGAAATTTACTGCGTAGTGTTTACTCTATTGATTTTTTTGCAGTTTTTTAATTGTATTTTAATTGTTGTTCAGGTACAGTTTTCTATTTTTTACTCCCATCCCAGCCCACCCATCCCTTCTCACCTCCCTCCCATTTCAACCCCCTCCCCAGTTTTTGTCCATGTGTCCTTTATACTTGTTCCTATGAAACCTCCCTCTTTTCCCCTTAAATTCCCTCCCCTATCCTCTCTGGACACTGTTAGCCTGTTCTCTATTTCATTGTCTTTGGTTATATTTTGCTTGTTTGTTTGTTTTGTTGATTAGGTTCCTGTTAAAGATGAGATCATATGGTATTTGTCTTTCACCGCCTGGCTTATTTTGCTTAGCATAACGCTTTCCAGTTCCATCCATGCAGTTTCAAAGGGCAGGAGCTCCTTTTTTCTTTCTGCTACATAGAATTCCATTGTGTAAATGCACCATAGTTTTTTGACCCATTCATTTACTGATGGACACCTAAGTTGCTTCCAGCACTTGGCTATTGTAAATTGTGCTGCTATGAACATTGGGGTGCATAGGTTCTTTTCAGTTGGTGATTCAGGGTTCTTAGGTCATAATACTAGCAGTGGAATTGCTGGGTGGAAAGGCAGATCAATTTTTAGTTTTCTGAGGAAGTTCCATACTGTTTTCCATAGTGGTTGTACCAGTCTGCAGTCCCACCAACAGTCCACTAGGATCCCCTTTTCTCCACAACCTCTCCAACACTTGTTGTTTGTTGCTTTGTTTTTGATGGCCATTCTGACTGGTGTGAAGTGGTATCTCATTGTGGTTTTAATTTGCATCTCTCTGATGGCTAGTGATGCTGAGCATCTTTTCATATGTCTCTGGGTCCTCTGTATGTCCTCCTTGGAGAAGTGTCTATTTAAGTCCTTTGCCCATTTTTTAATTGGGTTGCTTGTCTTCTTAGAGTGGAGTCCTGTAAGTTCTTTATACATTTTGGAGATTAAACCCTTTTCTGAGGTATCATTGGCAAATATGTTTTCCCATAGTTGGTTCTCTTTTTATTTTAATACTGTTTTCTTCAGCTGTGCAGGAGCTTTTTATTTTGATGAGGTCCCATTTGTTTATTCTTTCCTTTATGACCCTTGCTCTAGGGGACGTCTGTAAAAGTTTTGGTGTGATATATGTGAGATTTTCCTACCTATGTTCTCCTCTAATACTTTAATGGTGTCATGGCTTATGTTTAAGTCTTTTATCCATCTTGAATTTATTTTTGTTTAAGGTGTAAGTTGGTGTTCTAGTTTCATTTTTTTGCATGTTCTCCCAGCACCATTTGTTGAAGAGGCTATTTTTATTCCATTTTATGTTGCTGCCTCCTTTGTCAAATATAAAATTGTATAGTTTATCTTGGCGAGATTATTTTACAAATCTTATTGAGACCTGAAAAGTGTCACCAATAGCCTTGCTAAGGTTGATGTAGATTTTTCCTGACTCATCAACTGACCTTGCTCATTGTATGGATTGGCCAAAAAGTTTGTTAATTTTTTTCCATAAGGTAAAAGGCACATTTTTCATTTTCACCAATGACCTTATTGATTTGGATATTTTGAGTATGTTGACTACCTCTCACATGGTATAATGTTGATTGATCTCAATTAATGTCTCAATTTGATCGCTGTCAACTTCACCTTGTCTGCACAACTGTGGAGCATTATCCAGTGAGAAATCTCCAGCATGAAACTTTGGTTATTTGTTTATTCTTTCCTTTATGACCCTTGCTCTAGGGGACATGTCAATAAAACAGTTTTTGCGTGATATATCTGAGATTTTCCTACCTATGTTCTCCTCTATTACTTTAATTGTGTCACGGTTTATATTTAAGTCTTTTATCCATCTTGAATTTATTTTGCTGTAAGGTGTAAGTTGGTGTTCCAGTTTCATTTTTTTGCATGTAGCTGTCCAGTTCTCCCAACACCATTTGTTGAAGAGGCTATTTTTACTCCATTTTATGTTGCTGCCCCCTTTGTCAAATATTTATTGACCATAGAGACTTGGGTTTATTTCTGATCCCTCTGTTCTGTTCCATTGGTCCATATGCCTGTTTTTATGCCAGTACCAGGATGTTTTGATTACAGTGGCCTTGTGGTATAGTTTAGTGTCAGGTATTGTGATCCCTCCTACTTTACTCTTGTTTCTCAAAATTGCAGTAGATATTTGGGGTCATTTATGGTTTCATATAAATTTTTGAAGTGTTTATGGTTCCATATAAATTTTTGAAGTGTTTGTTCTATATCTGTGAAATAAGCTATTAGTACTTTAATAGGTATCATGTTGAATGTGTAAATTGCTTTAGGTAGTATGGACATTTTGATGATGTTAATTCTTCCAGTCCATGAACATGGCATATGTTTCCATTTGTTTGTGTCCTTCTTGATTTGTTTCTTCAGTGCTATGTAGTTTTCTGAATACAGGTTTTTTACCTCTTCAGTTAGGTTTATTCCTAGGCATTTTATTTTTCTTTTTGCTAGATCGAATGGGATTTTTTTTCTTGATTTCTGCTTTCTGCTGTTTCATTGTTGGTGTACAAAAATGCCTTTGATTTCTGGATATTGACTTTGTATCATGCTCTTTGGCCAAATTCATTTATTAGGTCAAGCAGTTTTTTTTTTGCCAAGTCTCTAGGATTTTCTATGTACACTATCATGTCATCTGCAAACAATGACAGTTTTGTTGCCTCCTTTCCGATTTGGATGCATTTCATTTCCTTTTCTTGTCTGATTGCTGTGGCTAAAACTTCCAATACTATATTGAATAAAAGTGGTGAAAGTGGACAGCCTTGTCTTGTTCCTGATCTTAGTGGAAAAGATTTTAGTTTTTGCCCATTGAGTATGATGTTGGCTGTAGGTCTCTCATATATGGCCCTTATTATGTTAAGAAATGCTCCCTCTATTCCCACTTTGCCGAGTGTTTTTATCATAAATGGGTACTGTACCTTATCAAATGCTTTTTCTGCATCTATTGATATGATCATATGATTTTTGTTTTTGCTTTTGTTTATGTGGTGCATTACATTTACTGATTGTGAATATTATACCATCCTTGCATCCCTGGGATGAATTCCACTTGGTTATGGTGTATGATCTTTTTAATATATTGTTGGATGAGGTTTGCCAATATTTTGTTGAGGATTTTAGCATCATTGTTCATCAGTGATATTGGCCTGAAGGTTTCTTTCTTTGTTGTATCTTTATCTGGTTTTGGGATTAGGATGATGCTGGCTTCATAAAAAGAGTTTGGGAGCCTTCCATCATTTTGGATTTTTTTAAAGAGTCTGTGAAGAATAGGGGTTAACTCTTCCTGAAATACTTTATAGAGTTCTCCTGTGAAACCATCTGGTCCAGGGCTTTTGTGTGTTGGGAGTTTTTTGATTACTGCTTCAATTTCATTTGCTGTTATTGGTCTGTTCAGGCTTTCTACTTCTTCTTCATTCAGTTTTGGCTGATTATTCTTTTCTAGAAATTTGTCCATTTCACCTAGGTTTTCACATTTCTTGGCATGCAGTTCTTCATAGTAATTTCTTACAATCCTTTCTATTTCTGTGTTATCAGTTGTAATCTCTCCTCTTCCATTTCTGACTGTGTTTATTTGGATCCTCTCTCTTTTTTTCTTGATGAGCCTGCTTAAATGCTTGTCAATTTTGTTTATCTTTTCAAAGAATCAGCTCCTGGATTCATTGATCCTTGGAATTGTGTTTTTAGTCTCTATGTCATTTAATTCTGCTCTGATCTTGGTTATTTCCTTCCTTCTACTTGCTCTGGGCTGTCTTTGTTGTTATGCCTCGAGTTCTTGTAGGCATAGGGTTAGGTTGTTTGTTTGCAATGTTTCTACCTTTTCTTAGGCATGCCTGTATCACTATGAACTTACTTCTCAGGACTGCCTTAGCTCTATCCCATAAGTTTTGGGTTATTGTGAGTTTATTTTCATTTGTTTTCAGAAACTTTTTGATTTCTTCCTTAATTTCATTCTTGACCCATTCATTGTTTAGTAGCATGCTATTCAATCTCCATAATTTTGAGTGTTTTGGGTTTTTCCCTTTGGGTTAGTTTCTAGATTCAGTCTCTTGTGGTCAGAAAAAAATGCTTGGTACAATTTCAATTTTTCTGAATTTGTTGAGGCTTGCTTTGTGTCCTATCTTGTGGTCTATCTTTGAAAATGTTTCATGTGCATTTGAAAAGAATGTGTATTTTGCTTCTTTGGGATGAAAGGTTCTATATATGTCAGTTAAGTCCATTTGATCAAAGGCATTGTTCCATGCCACAATATCTTTGTTGATATTTTCTTTGAAAGATCTGTCCATTTTTTCCATTTATGACAGTGGCGTGTTAAAATCCCATTCTGTAATTGTGTTGCTGTCAATATGTTTCTTGAAGTCCTCTAAGATTGTCTTTATAAATTTGGGTGCTCCTCTGTTGGATCCATATATATTTACAATGTTTATGTCTTCTTGGTGAGTTATTCCCTTGAGTATTATGAAGTGACTTTCTAGGTCTCTATTTATGGCCCTTTTTTGGAAGTCTAGTTTTGTTTGATATGAGTATTGCTACCCCGGCTCCCCCCTCCCCCGCCACATCCTGTGCTTGGAAAATTTGTTTCCAGCCCTTCACTTTCAGTCTGTGTAGGTCTTTTGTCCTGAGGTGGGTCTCTTTAGGCAGCATATGTGTGGGTCATGCTTTCTTATCCATTCAGCTATTCTGTGTCTTTTGATTGGAGCATTTAATCCATTTACATTTAAGATTATTAATAATAGGTAGTTATTTGTTGCCATTTTTGTACCTTTCTCTATCTCTCTCTCTTTTCCTTCCTTTCCTTAAAGCAGTCCCTTTAGCTTGTCTTGCAGAGCTGCTTTGGTGGAGATGTATTCTTTTAGACTTCTTTTGTCTGAGCAGCTCCTTATTTGGCCTTCAACCTTGATTGAGAGCCTTGCTGGATAAAGTAGCCTTCATTCCAGGCCTCTGGTTCTCATTACTAGGAATATTGTTTGCCATCCTCTTCTGGCTTGGAGCATTTCTATTGAGAAGTCAGCTGCTAACCTTATTGGGGCTCCCTTGTATGTTACTTCCTGATTCTTCCTTGCTGTCTTCATGATTCTCTCTTTGCCTTGGAATTTTGTCATTTTAATTATGATGTGTCTGGAAGTAGGCTTCTTTGAGTTCCTCTTGATTGGGACTGTCTGTGTTTCCTGGATTTGTGTGACTTTTTCTCTCATCAAATTAGGGAAGTTTTCCATCATTACTTTTTCAAACAGGTTTTCTATCCCTTTGTCCTCTTCTTCTCATTCTGATTTCCCTATTATATGGATATTATTACTTTCATATTGTCTTGCATTTCTCTTAATCCCTATTCATTTTTTGTGAGCCCCTTTTCCTTCTCTTGATCTTTCTGGATGTTTTTTTTCTACTTGGTTCTCCAGCTCACTGATCCAATCTTCTACTTCATCAATCCTGCTTTTTATTCCTTCTACTGTGTTCTTCAGTTCAGAAATTGTATTCTTCATTTCCTCTTGGCCCTTTCTGATAGTTTTTATTTCCTTTTTCATGTTGATATAGTTTTCAGTGAGTTCATTGTAGTTTCCCTGTAGTTTCTGGTAATTCACTGTGAGCTCATTGAGCTTTCTGATAACCATTGCTTTGAAGTCAATATCTGATAGTAGAGTTGCCTCTATTTGATTTAGCATTCTTTCTGAGGCTTCCTCCTTTCCTTTCATTTGGGGATTGTTTCTTTGTCTTCCCATTGTTTGTGAGACTCATCTTGTTAGCCTCAGCTTCTTAAATTTATCTGTTCTGGCTGCCTAGGTTTATGGTGTGAACTCCTATGGTAGAATATCTGTGAGATTCAGTGGTGCAGCTCCTTCCGGTATCCTGGTGTTCACAGCTTCCACCTACTGTTTTTTGTGATTACTTGGAGGGGTAAGGCAAGATGGTTTAAGGCAGCAAGAGAGTATTCTATGATATTTACAGTAGAAACCAGTATAGAAGAGATAGGAGATCCTTTGGCTATGTATAGTGTTAACCGTGATCTTCTACCCAACTAGCCACTTTTTAGAAAGGATGGAAAGAAGATAAGACTGTTGTTGGGGAGCAAAGGGTTGTGAGTTGGATCTAGAAAGCAGTGAGGTTTTGGAAGGTCACATTCTGAGGTAAGGTGAGAATAAAGGATAGTAAATAGGTGTAGTGTGTGAGAGAATAGAATTAACCACTACAGTACTAGAGTTCAGGAAACCGTGACGTGGGCTAAGATCTTGGAGGGGTGTCGTATAGTATTTACAATTGTATGGAACAGCTATTATTTACAATAATATTAGAGCAACAATCATATGACAGAATCTATGAAGTCTAGATAACAAGAATAGGAAGTATAGGACCTTGAATAATGTGCTAATGGAACACAAGTGAAGTGAAGGACAGTAAATTAGAAATACACTATTAATGAGAGAACAGGGAAAACCTGTCCAATGAGGCAATATAACCAGCCAAGCAAAGAAGACTAAACAGAAAGAAGAGGAAAAATACTATTCAAACGGAAGATCTAAGAATAATGAAAAAAATAATAATACAAATATGCAATAACTTGCAGGTTCTTTGTAATAGCAAAGTGAAATTTGTCTCTCTGTCTCAGCTGTTTGGATGCCCCCTTTTTGGGTCCAACTTGTCTTTTCACAGTTCCGGGTTTTTTTGACTCACTTATGGATATTTAAAAAGAAAATGAAAAAAAGGCAGAAGAAGGAAGGAAAAAGAGATAAAATTGGAAAGAAAGTAAGAAGGAATAAAATAAGATAGAAGGAAGGAGAAGCAAAAGGAACTGAGAGATATAAAAATAATAAGAATTTAAACATTTTTAAAAATACTTGAAAAAAAATCAAACAAACAAATAAAAACCTCTTGCTGGTTTCAAACTGGCCAAACCAGTCTTTCTGGTCTTGCTTGCTGCAGCAGTCTGAGGGGCAATGGTTTTGCTTTTTTTCCTTCCTGTTCAGCATTGAGTCAGCCTTGCACTACTCTTCTCCCCAGAGCTAGTCTGGCACCTCTCCACAGGGCCTTTTGTGTGGGATCGGGTCTTCTTAAGCACGCACTCTTCCTGGGTGTACAGTTGTGGGCTCCAGGTCTCCTGCTGAGCGTGCACTTTTCCTGGGTTTACGGATGTGGGCTCCAGATCTTCCACAAAGCACCCTCTCCCCGGGTTGTGGCCCCGTCGGTGCAACCAGTCTGCCTTTGGTGGCACGGGTTCGGGTGCCCACTCTTCCCAGCACTATGCGTGGGTCTCACAACCCTTGTGTTTGCCACTCAGTCCTTGTTCCCTCCTCTGCGACTTCAGGCAACTAGATCTCTCCTGGTGCTGCTCTAACCTTGTTTGGCCAGGGAGGGAGCGTTTGACCCAGCTCTCTCCCAAGAGTTCTGTGTCAGATCAAGCGAGCGCCAGGCCTGGGGCTGCAGCCTCCTTGGTCCCTGGGCCCTTATTGTCCTGAAGCAACCATCTGGTTTTTCAATGTCCGCTACAATTTTTGACCTCCTATTTTCATATATGATGTGGTACTGTTGGCTGTTTGTTCTTCTGTAGATTGGCTAGGTTTTTCTCTCATGTGTAAGGGGAATTAGAATCTACTCCCTCCTACCTTGTCACCATCTTCCTCCTCTATATTGATTTTTTAAAAAAGGTAACCCTACCTGTTGGTTGTTGATACAAGTTGCAGAGATTTTGTAGTGAGAAAACATTCTATCTTCCTAACACTGTATTTAATATGGTTAATGACATACAAAAGGCTGTAACATATTGCTGACAAGCTTAGGGTCTTTAAATTTTTTTTAAATGTATTCTTTAGGTTATATACAACAGATAACTACTGTGTTTGTTTAAGCTGGAAGAGGGAATTTATACACTAAGGATACTCAAATATGTTGAGAGTCCAAGGAGATTTGAACAGTCAAGCCGCAGGAAGAGTAAAATCTGAGGGAACCCCAGGGATCTGGGGAGCAGAGGTCTGTGATCTCTCAATTCCAGTGGCTCTTGGGAATCCAGCAGGGTATTGGATGGGTCAGCTCTGGTCAGCCCATGGAGCAGAGCAATGGATAGGGGGCTCCTTCACACTCAGTCAGTATTCCCAGGTGAAAATAGAAGAGTAGAGAATATTCTTCCTCCAAATAGATGTTCCAAAGAATTAAAACATGAACATGCATAGATGAATGAGGGTCTTAGACTACTTTTTGTTTTTTCAGTGATCTTACGCATCCTCTTTATCCCAGCACTTGGCTATAAAGAGAAAGGAAGCAAAAAGTAGCACAAGTTGAGTTAATTAATAGAATGTGTTCTTTGGGAATATACCTAACAATATCAGAGGCAAAAATGTAAAAATTTCCAGAGAGCTGTGTACAGTGAGAGGCTGAGACGAAGACAAATGCTGTGCTCGGTGTCACCTCCGCCAGTAGATCGCGCTGAAGAGAAGCAGGGCCGAGGAAAGGGCTGTTCCAGAGATGCTCTTCCAAGGGGATGGTGAAAAGTCAATCCCCACAATGTGGAGGAATCGAAAAGCCCGTGTTAGAGTTTTAAGGCAGCCTTTTTGTTGTTGCTGTACCCTAGCAGAGGGAAAGAGACTGTCATAGAGGGAGGGGTGTGCTTCAGGTTCACTCAGAAGAGACGGGCAGGGGGGAGAGAACAGAACAGGACCTTGTGGAAGCTTGGGAAACAGCTCAGAGTCACGTGTGTGCAGCTGACGTGAAGCAGGAGGAAGTCAAGTTAGAAGCACCCTGTCACCCGTGGTCTCTGGAGAAGCCCAGAGGAGAGAATGCTGCTGCTTCTTGAAACAGGCTGAGACGTAGCCAATGGTAACTGAGAGCTTGTTATGTTCTGTATAACTCACCGAACAGTCTCGAGCTTCATTTCACTCAATCTTCAGAATAACCTAATGACATACGCACTACTCTTTCCTTGGTTTACAGTTGGGGAAACTGAGACTTTGAAAAAGTAAGCAGTTTGCTCAAATAAATGGGAGCCAGAATACATGCTGGACTGTCCAGCAGCCCCACGGGAAGCTGGGGCTCTGGGGCCTTGTAAGTGTACTGTGACACCCCTATAAACAGAGGTAAGCATAGAGAAATGGAGAGGAAGTCCAATCCCTTCACTGTGAACAGTTTACCCCAATGCACACACCTGAGGACAGGCAGAACCACAGCCTCACAAGGCTCCACCTTTGTTCAGTGTCAGAGCTGTGGGGGCTTTGCCATGGCTCTGTGTTTTATCCGTGTTATTGTTAAATGGCTGGCAGTTCAGTGGCCATGTTTGCCACCCCCTCGGGGCTTTCTTTGCACTTATTCCTCTGTGTTTGATTAGCAGGATGTTTACTTTTATCTTGAGCATGCATGACAAAATTATTCATTGTAATTGTGAATGAATTTATCATATTTTCATAATTGATATATAATTTTAAAAAGTATAATTATTATTAACACGTTTCATAATAACAGGAAGATGAGGGATTTCCACATCATTCATAGTTTTCCTTCTTCCACCTTTTTTTTGTTTGTTTCCTAACTTGTATTTTGATTACTGTATATCTCTCCCACCATATTTTAGGCACCACCAGTTAGGGGCTATAAGTGAATTCTAGTCCCAGAATTTGAGTCACGGTGGCATTTTCCCCTGTTATGCCAAGAGTTAGCTGTCTTTCATTTTTGTTCCTCAGGTGCACGATCGCTGAAGCAGTTTGGGGGTGATTATTTTCTGTGTCTGAATTTCCCGGTCACAGCAGTGCCTCACGTTGCTTGTTTCTCCCCAGGGCCTTCGCGCTGCTTCAGTGCAGGGTGTGGGAGCCCAGCCATTGCATACCGCCTCCCCAGTTTTTACCAAATACGTTGTCTGTACTGTTGTCTAATTATTCTTTTCTTTTAATAAATTCAGGGCTTTCATCTAAAATTTTATTTATGAAAGAACTACATAACAATTTCAAAGGGGAAACCAGAATCACTCACCTTAAATATGGTGTGATAAAAATTGAATCACTGGAAACAAAACTCTGGCTTTACGTTCTGACCTGCCCTTCACTGAATTGTGGAAAGAGACAGTAGCAGTTATTAGAGAAGAACCGAAGACACACTGGCACTAATCTGAGACTTGATCTTTCATATCAGATTAATGAAAGGAAGTTTTAGAGAACAACTTTCTTATGATCTAATGCTGTGTTACCTAATGCTACTTTGTTTAATACCCATAATAATCACCTTGTTTACAACTACAGCCCACTTTGGGAAACACGTCTTATAACGTGGCCCCCAAACAGAATGCACAACAGACCTAACTTCAGATCCCTACTTCCTAATCCTTTGATTTTTGACAAGTCGTTTCATTCCTTGATTTTCACTGTAAAAGGGGGATAATATTATTTACATTTCAAGTTCATTTTGAGACTTATATGAGGTAATGTTCACAGCTTGTCTAGTCCTGTGCCTTGAACATATTTGTAAAAAATGAACACCTACTATGTGCCCAGCACACTCCTTGATGCTCAGGATCTAGACACGCACAAGACCGAGAAGAGCTCAGCTTTCAAGGAACTTTACCCTTGTGAGGGAAACTCCACCTGGAACTACTTGTTGAGAGGAAGTCATTTCAAGCAGTGAGGAAAGCGCTGAAGTAAATAAACCAAGGCAACCTGAAAGGAAGTGACAGGTGTTCGAGGAACATTCATTTCTTTCCTGACTCTTGCCCTGTGTGGTTGGTATTAATACATGCGGGAAAAGATGAAGACTCTGAGAACATGCTGTCAGCTGAGGAAGAAAAGGGACAAAACTGAGAAAAAGCAATAATTGCCATTTAAAACATAATTACATATATGACCCAATTTTCAATTTCTGTACTGCTGCAAGATCTGCCGCCTTTATGATCCATAGAACTAATGATCTTCTCTTAGAAACAGACTGTGCGAGAAAAATGTAGTTGGAGCTGTGTTACCTACTTTGGTCATGGTTGTGTGTTTTGTTTTGTTTTGTTTTCTGTAAGTATCCAGAACTTACTTTATTATGCTTGATGGGCTTGGGTTCTCAAGAAACTTGAGATCATTTTCCCACATAATTTAAACTCCTAAATATACTTTGGGGGAAAATTTAGTAATTTTATTTGAATTATCCATATTATTTTGCTATACAGATTAATATCACTAATTTCTCAAGACCATTATTTTTTGAAAACAGTTCTAAAAACTTAGAGTAGAAAAACTAGTGAACCACCATCTTAAACTGAGCTAAACTATGGAGCTTTTGTGGTGTCTGGAGAAGCGGGAACTGCCTCTGAATTGACCATCAGCAGGGCGGGTGCAGAGGGCCCGGTGCTGCTGCTGACTGAGTGGAATGAACAGACTTTGCACACAACACAAAGGATGGATTTATAGAGATAAAGAAGAGCAAGTTCTGAGATTTCAAAGGCCTCTTATTTGGTCTTTGCAAGATAAATTAATTCATTTGAGTTATTGCAGATTAAATTTAGAGGGCCAGGAAAAAAGTTTCTTCTTTTCTCTGCCATTCCTTGGTTACTTTGCCACTTCAGTCATTTGCAAGGATTTTGAAATCTGTTGCTCCTAACTGGGCTCTGTTAACATTCTTCTGAGGTCTAAATGGCTTAATGATTGGAATTAAGATTTTGAAGAATCAGTTAAAAGAGTATCTAGTTAGAGACAGGATACCCAAGTGTGAAGTACTGAAGAGGCAGCTCCTCTGCTCACAGTGTCTTCCATTTCAGCCCTCATAGAATACAGCTTTTTCTTCTCAAGCAGCAAGAAATCTTTTGATCTCTGAAAGAAGGGAAAATCAAGCTGATCCTCAAACTCTGCAAATGAATCTCCTCCCTCTCCTCCACTCCAGCAAAGACCTAGTTAACTTGGAGCTGCAGTTCTGTTTGTAGTGGAATTACCAGGCACAAAAGAAAATTACTTCCTTTATTATCATAACTGAAAAACACCATTTCTTTCTTCCTCCAGTTTTTTTTTTAATGCAACATTTTACATCATTGAGATTCATGTCGATGTTACCCTTTCTCTGGCAACTAAGAGTCTTTCAAAGTAATGCCACAGTAGCTGTTTGTTCTCTTTGTAGAACCTCCGCCTCTAAAACAAGTAGTTCACTGCTGCTGGTCCATAATTTACTTTAGAAACACGATGATCTCTATTTCTCAGAACAGCAATGATGAATGTTTAACAGGATGGATAATGTAGTGGAAAAAAGCTGTGATCTAGGGCTCACCCCAATATTTACTGTTTGTCCTTTAGCAAGTGAAGTCTGAACCCCCAGTTTCATATCGATAGAATAACAACATTTTGTTCATAGTGCTATTCGGAAAGAGAATGCAGTGTGGAAATGCATTTGTGCTACTTTGCAGATGAACCCTGTGTGGATGTTTCATTGCTGCCCTGGCACTGAAAGGAAAAGTCCGACAGCACAAAGGGCTAGCAGTGCGTGCTCACTTGATGCAGGCACCTCATGCTAAAAATATATTAGGAATGGACAATTTATCAGTTCTATTAGGAGATTTTATTCCATGCAAAACCCTTAAATTATATAAAGTAAACCTAGCACAGGTAAAAATTGAGCCAATTAAGCTTCCTAAACCCTCTAAAGCTTCACATACTAAACAATATCCCTTAAGGGAGTACACAAAGAAATAAGATAAAAAATACAACAACTTTTAAGGGACAATATCATGGAAAAAGGGAGATCTCATCTTGATAACAGCCCAGTATGGCCAGTTCTTAAACCAAATGGCTAATACAGATTAACTGTAGATTACAGGAATCTTAGCAAATTCTCACCCAAAATGGATTAAGTTTGGCCAGATGCTGAGGAAGTTTTTAACAGAATAACAGCCAGGAATTTAAATATTTTGTTACTATTGATGTGCCAGATAGTTCCTCTCTATTCCCATGGCACCACAGTCTAGAGAATATACTACATTGAGCTGGGGAGGTACACAATACCATTTCAAAAGACTGTCATAAGGATACTTCAGTAGTCCAGTTATAGCTCACGCATTGCTGACCTCACAAATAGGTACAACAAAATATGAATCATTAATCATATACTACATAGATGATATCATCATGATGCATAATGACCCAGAACTCTTAACAAAGGAAAAGGATAAATAATTGAAGAATTTAGGGCCAAAGGGTGGACTGTTAACAAGGAAAATACCCATGGCCCTGATACATCAGCAAAACTTTTGGGAATACAGTGGTCATCTCAAGGAAGAGAAGTTCCAAATTCAGTAATAGATAAAAATACAGGCATTAAGGGATCCTACTAACAAGACTGAAGCACAGCATTTAATTTGGTGTTTTGGCTGTTGGAGACAACATATTCCTTATAGGGGACACATACTTAGACCAATGTATGATGTCACCAGGAAAGCCTCTGACTTTGAATGAGGCGAACCCCCAGATAGGCTTTCAAATTACTAAAGGAATATGTATTGACATTCCAACAATTAAATTATCCTAGAAAAGGCGACCAAATCAGATTAGTCCAATGACTATTGTACTTGGTCTTTATGGACCAAGAATAGCCAAGATATATTATATAAACTACCTGGTTTCTGGACCAGACATTTCCCATGTGCCACAAGCAAATGTGCCAATTTTCAAAAATTGGTGTGGCTTCTTTTTGGAAGTCGTAAAACCCACTCAAAGCAACTGAGCCTCTCACTGGTAACACTGCTATTATCATCAGATCTCAGATTCCAGGTTTGGCCTGGGCGAGACTCAGTCCTGAAGAAGTGGCAAGAGTGATGCTGAGCCAGAAGGTCCTGACACGGAAGTGGTGCATCCAGAGAGGGGTGTGACTGCTCCAGGACGACCAGATCTCCTCACAGAGGAGATTCTCCCAGCAGAGACAGGCTTGCCGGAAATGATTCCTCCGAGGGAGGAGCAAATCCATGCCCCTGAAGGGAAATGGGGCCCCTCCTGGTCTGACTCTCTGTCTAATTCCTGGTTTATAGACAGCTCCTTGACCACTGAAAGTGGACATGCCAAATGGACAGCCCTAGCTTTCTGACCTCTGGACCATGAAACTCTGAGACTATCTGGTGAGTCAACATGCTGAACTCACAGCAGTAGTGTTGGTGGTAGGACACTCATTAACAGAAGGCAAAAAAACAGTTCATATCTTTACAGATTCATGGGCAGTAGAAAATGGCATAATTATTTGGTCTCAAAAGTGGGTCAAGCAGATTTCAAAATTAATGGGAAGGATGTCTGGTCCAGAGACTACTAGAAAGAATTAAATGCATCCAGTAAGAAAATTAATATATTCAACATACATGACACATGTCTCTGCACATAAAAAAAAGATGATTCGAAAGAAACAATCCTCAGTAATATAGCAGATAAACTAACAAGGGAAGAACTACCTAAAAAGGAACATCTCCAAAGACAGAGAAAATTACCTTGTAAATTTAAGGACTATAAAGTTTATCCAGCCATCAATTACATATAAAGAGGATGGTAAATATTCTATTAAGAACAAAGAGATGACATGTGGAGAAATCCACCAGGAGTAATCCTGGAACTTCACAAAGAATAAGTACACTTAGGAACACATGCATCTTATAGCTGGTGTAAGAAAGGGAACTTTAAGCTTCCTTGGCAGAGAATTAGAAGAGCCTTGCAAAAGTGTGAGGAGTACAAACAATTTAGTGAACCATATAGAAGGAATTACCACCAGATACATACAGATCTGATGTCTCTACCTTTGTATGCCAAATTGATTTTATTGGCCTCATGGAGGTAGGATTTCAGAAGAAATATGCCTGCACAATGGTAGGTATACATTCAAGCATAGGTATACCACAAGCCTGTGCCACCTGGGAATCCACGTGCCAAGGCAACAGTTCAGGCTTTAGATTGATGATGTGGCTATTATGGAGCCCCTAGAATCAGAAAGTGATCAAGGAACATATCTCACAGCTAATAAGGTCCAAAAATTAGTACAAAAACTAGAGATACAGCAGAATTTTCATCTGGCTTATAACCCTACAGCAGCAAGAAATATAGAGAGGTCCAATGGACTAATAAAAAGAAAGTTAAAAACAAAAGATAATAAGACTACACTTCAGGAAATCTTGGATTGGGCAGCATTTAATTTGAATCACAGAGAAAGGCTAGGCAGACTTGTTGCCACATGATGTCCTGATAAAACCTCCTACTTACATTAATGTAAACAAATGAAGAAAGAAGAACAAATTCCCACATAAGGTAACTATAAAGATCATAAAGGAAATTATATCTATAGAAAATAATTGCTGATAGAGAAGGAAAAACTTATTGGATCATTGCAGGGTGAAGACAACTCCAGATTCACAAGACACCAAATTTAACCCTAATAGAGAATTTCCTTGGATTGTATATACTATTGTCTGCACCCTTGTTTTTCTCATTATAACTTGCTTGTTTATAAGAATACTTGAGATATACCTGCTTGCAAAGCTTATAACAGAAGTTGCTATAACTGGACCCATCAGTGCTCTAACAGGGTACATCTTATTTGAGTGACATGGTGGAGGACTATCTGATCAGATTTATATCCTTGGGGTTCTAGCACATGTTGGGCCCAACAATGTTTAATCTACTATTAAGGAAAGGCCATCATCATTGTGATTACAAATGCTGCATCTGCAATAATTTAAATTCACAATGGCCCCAGCCAAGAGCACCCACATTTGAAAAAGTTATACAAAAACAGACACCCACAATCCATGGCATGTTTGACTGGACATATTGTACCTTGTCCAATGCTGGGATATCTAAAGGGAAACTCCAAAGGCAGCACAAAAATTATCTGGATTGCATGCAACCTGGGGGTGTTATCTAAACAAGAGCACTCATTTGTCTACCACATTCTGGGTGCAGATAATGAGAAGATAGGAGGAATTAGAACAAGAAGACAGAAATAATGTACTGAACAGACTAATGAATCACAGGGACACTGATAGAAGAAAAATTAAAGAGGAATGACATGCTCACTGTCTGCAGTGATCGCGGAATGCTGCGGATGGCTCGTCGAAACATGAGAAAAACAAATGCAGAGACAACCAGGTCCAGTGGGGAAGTAAGGACAGAATGGCCACTCTCTCTAGTGAAGAGTGCACAGTTTCCACTCAAGCAGATTTTTATTAAGAATGCAGACTCATTTTGTGGATTCACAGTCTGGCAGAAAAGATCAAAAGAAATAGGTGACTTACAAAGGTACTGACAGAACTCCCACTGTGATTCTGGGCAGATTGGAGTTTTATCATTTGAAAGGATTACAGGGCCCAAAGGGCTATTTTTGGTTCCTGTCTGTGCCTTTAAATTCCAAATTAATAACATCCTCCAGCAAACAGATCTCACAGGATCTTGCATGTTCTATGTCCCAGGACTGATTACCCTGGGGTCCGTTGTCTCTGGTCTGGACTGCACCCCTTTGCTATTTCCACAGGCCTGAGTCAGGCAGAGCTGACAAAGGCAGCCAGGAGACTTGGATTTCTCACATCTAAGAACAAGGACTCAGGCTTTGACAACGCCGAGGGGTCAGGGATTGATGTCAATCACCCCTTCATTTCCACAGCCCTGTGTGCTCTCTTCCCCGAAGCCCCCTCGTGATCATGCCTGTCTTAGGTGATTCCCTCCATGGGAAATCTTACCTGTCATTGGCTAACTGATCAAGCTTAGGAGGCCAGCACAGAACAGGCAGCATTCATGCCAGGGGAATAAGTTTTGTCTCCTTAGTGGCTCCTGGTTCAGAGGTCTTTTACTCAGCCAAAGTCATGGAGAGTTATAGCTTCCTGAGACCAGGCAGGGTGGTCCCCAACAGAGGAACATAACAGACACTTAAAAGTGGACATAATTGAGAGATATTTTTGTGGAATTAGAAAATAGAAAGTACATACAAATGAGCTCATAAATTAATTTGCAGAGCCAAGATGGATCTACTAAGGATCTTTGCTATACTGGTTCTGGTCACCCTTGACCTTCCTTGTGCATATATTGGAATTGCTCATCCCTTCAATATGCAGTGGGTTTCAAGGCCTTGCTAAACTAGGAGGTGAGGACTTTATCCAACAGCTAAGTTGGCTTTTATTGTATCTTACTCATAGCATCAAGAGGTTGTGTGTAAAAAGGAAAGCTGGGAACCCAGGCAGATATTTTGCCAAAAAACTCTACTTGAGATGTGATGCATGAGTAGGCATGTTGATGTGATGAAGCTGCCAATCACCAGTTTCCCATAGCTGTGGCTTTCTGAATCATCCAAATGGTTTCTGTGGAGGAATGTCCAAGCTTAATACAAAATTTGATTCAGATTCGTTGCTCTATTCACTCAGTCATTTTGAATGTGACAGACACACAGTACACATGCTCACTCAATGGTGTCTACCACCCCCACTGACTAGTACAATGAAGTTATCATTGTTCATGCGTGTGCATTCCAGTCCACACTCCTAGGTTTCCAGGTTACATCGATGTTGCACAAACTGTTCTTGTTACATTGACAATGGTTGGACTTTTTCTGGACAGACCTTGTACTATCAACTTCAGCATCTCCAACACAACCATCCTATCATATGAAAAACTTGAATTAAGCTAGAGATACCTACCACCAAAGTGAAAAACCACACAGATAATATTACATGAATAGACTCCTCACATATCACTAAGACTCGTCACCAAAATATGCACGTACTAAAAAGGAAGACAAGTGATATTACTAAACATATTGAGTCCCTCAAGATACCTGAAAAATCATTAGAAAAGGCAGTATATACAGTCAATTGGGATTGTCTGTTGAAGGAACTTCTCTGGAATTCAATCATAAATGTTCATCAGGGGCATTCATTAAAAGAACCCTGCATCTTGAAATGTGCTCAGGCTCATGGGCTGATTTTAATCCTTTTGCTATAGCTGCACATTCAATTTCCCACCTTCTAAGTAACATGTGGAGTGGTATGAAGGACACAATATTGAATGTTTTAGATATTTTTTATTGGAATTATAGGTATCTACTACCATATTAAATGGTTCTATACCACCAAATGCAGAAAAATAGGAAAATAATGTTACCGTGAGGATTAAAATTTTTTAATATAACTGCATTAATATAAAAGTGTTTGGTAAAAAACTAACCTAGAATTGTTTGATGATGCTTTTGTAAATGCACAGGGCACCAAGGTGTCTCTAAGACACAACACATATGCTGTTGTGGCCTCAGGCTCCATGGCAATATTTAAGGATAACTGCCGAGAAACTGGTAACCATGAGATTGTTTTAGGCTAAATAACACTCCATTTAAGAACATATACTTTGGGCAATAAATTTACTTCTAATTGAATCAATGAGCAAATAGTTGGATGCCCGCATTTATAAGGAGAATCTATTATGGCCTGGGCATCTAACCCTAGTATTACTAACCCCTCATGGAGTGAATAGAAATTATATAAAGGAAAAAATAATTTTACACAATTTAAAAAATATGTATAATATTGATTGTGCCACTTTGGACACCTTATGATGCCTTTTGCTTAATTCTGTCTTACTATAATTTTCTATTTGAATAAACTTCATATCATCGGGAATGCTTGCAATATTATATGCGCAAAAGATTTGTAGATACATGACCAATATAGGTAAGAAATATACTGTTCTATATCTTAAAGAACTCTTTTAATTTCTAATTTGAGCCCTTATTCTCAGAATGGTAGCAATTTAGGATCTCTCCATTTCCCCCATGAGTGTGTCTGTGTTCTGGGGTCTTCCAGTTAGGGGTTAGGAGGTGGTGGAATGGTGGGTTGGTGCTTACCTGGTTCTCTGTGTCATTTATATGTTGTTTTCATTGCAGAGCATCTTAGATGTTTTCATTGCAATCTGGTCCTGGGAAATGGGTCTCTACAGCTATTGCTAAGACAGGTCTCATTTGAATGCAATGAGCTGTCTTCGTTACTTCTCCATGATTCTGGGGGTGATGGAAATAAGGTCACTGATCTGTTCTGTGAAGAGGAACGAGGAGTCTGTGAACCTCCAGGCCCCTGTCTTAGACCTTCTTTGAGGGCTTCCTGATTTCTTTTGGCCTCTCTTTAGGAAATAGAAGGAAGAAATGTCCCATACCCCTAATGGTTTGGGGCTTTTCCTGTGAGATTCCCACCTAAATCTTGATGCCATGAATTCTTTTTGTTTCCTAGGAAACTAAACTTTTGAAACTCAAAGGCATCAGGCAGCACCTTTTCCTCATATTCTGCTGTACTGGCTCTTTCTGGAGAAAATGCCCTAGGTGCCTTTTAAAACAGCTTGGGACAGGAAGCAGTGTAGCAGCAAGGGGTACCTGAGGAAACAGCAGTTATTATTTCAAAGTTATTTCCTACCATGCTTGTACTGTGCTTTAGGCAATGCTGATCTGAAGAGTGGAGGTTTGAGCTGTTGAATGAGAGGATGTGTGTGGGGTGCTACTGCCTACAGCTTTGGTTGTCACGTGTGGTGGACAGCAGTAAAGGCTCTCCATCAATAGTGACCTCCCACTTGTCTATAGCTCTGTGTCTTGAGAATCTCTTCACAGTTCCCTCCCACACTGACTCACAGTGTCTCTCTTGCTGCTGGAAACTCTCTTTCTACTATATGAAGAAGGCTGGGACAGCTGGTTGAAAACAGGGGGACCAACCTAGAGCCAGCACCAGCTCACAGACACACAAGGGCACTCCAGGTGAGCTGGCAGCTGACCACAGGGGACACAAGTGACCCCAGTTGAGACCAGAACTGCCCAAAGGAGCTTCCACCAAAGTGTGAATATGAATCGTGAGCAGATAAAATGCTGTATCAGCCACTAACTTATGGAAGGACAATTCAAAATATATATGTCCTATAACATGGTAGGGAGGGAAAGACAGAAGTACATTGGGTGGGAAGATTTTCTCAACTATGGATGAATGAGATCAAGGAAAGGAAAACCTCAGGTGGGATGATCTGGGCTCTTGGAAGATGCTCAGTATTCATGCAGTGTTCCAACTAAAAACAAACGGTCTCAGGGACCTCTTAGTTTAAGATGCCTCATGTACATTCTGCTGCCATAAAATTCACTTAAATCTGGACAGGACTTGAGGATTTTTTTTGGTTGAATAGGATTAGGAAATATAGGAAAGGTCAGTTGTGACTCTGGACACACTAGTCTTAAAAAACGGTTAGCTCGAGCAGCTAGGATGTGCACAGAGGTCTCATGTTGTGCTCCCTGTGGTCCTGGAACAGTGGGACCCTTCGTTTCCTGCATACCAGCCTGCAGAGGAAGGAGCAGCTGGGGTCCCTGACCTAGGGGTGAGCTCTGGGCTCCATGTGGTGCCATCTCACTGCTTTCTGTGAACCTAGGCCTTGATTCCAGGTACCCAAGCTGTCTGTGTCTCCCCAGGGACAGTTCCCTTGATCAGGGCACATGGAGCCTCCTCGCTGTGGTCATGGCCAGCGGAGCTGTCCCACAGAGAGATGATGTCTTCCCTGAAGCTCTTCAGACCATTTTCAAAAAAAATTGTGAGATCATCTGTGAATCCTCAATCTAACAGAATGGGAAAGAATTCAAGAAAAACTCTAGTTTATAAAAAATATTTAAACCATTTTTCTCAAAGAAATAACTTTCAGGATACTTCCAAGACATGTCTGAGAACATATTTTAAAATACTTTCAATCATTTGACTAAATAAACCTAGTGGCCTAGGTTTATGTGGCCTAGTTCAACAGCTAACCTTTTTTTGTGTGTGTCAATGGTTACATCTCTCTCTAAAACTAAGATAATTTTTGTGTAACCCACATAGGATGTTTGGGGTGAAATATATACTCTCTTATCAAGGTATATTTATTTATTTTCATCTTTTTAATTTTCAATTTCTCCCAGTTGTATTCAGGTTATGTGACTAAATACATCTTATTCAAATTTATAAAGCATCCAATAGACAAAACCTTTGAAATTCACTTCTTAAATGAAGAAGTTTCTGAAACTCGGGAAGCCCAGGTTTCTAGGGGTTTTTCTGAGGACAGACATGTCCATCTGTGTAATGGCAGTAGGTCCTGACATATTATCTGCCTCACACGTGCTCTTGTGGGGAGCTTGGGGAAGAGTTGGCATCGTCTGAGGCCTGTTGTGGCCCCATGAGGTGCTCTGGGCTCCTACCGACATCTCCTCCCCATAGCAAAGGAGAATGGGAACCCAGTGTCTCCCTCAATAGGCCACACTGGCTGGAAGACTTGTAGGAGTGAAACCATGGGGCACACATCTCCCCACCACCAAGTCATTGCCAGGAAAGAACCAGAGCAGCTGGTACCACCAACACTGTGCCCTGGTGACACCAGCCCTTGAGCACTGGGCTCAAGGTCACACATCCCTCGGTGACTGGGCCAAGAGTTGCGGTTGGCTTATCAAGCTCCAAAGCCCAGGGCATTTCTGTGGTGCCACGCCAATCTTATCTCGATGTTGTTCAGTCTTCTAGCATGTCTTCTCCTGGGTGGGAACTGAGATGGGACTGAAGAGCTGTCCCTTTGCCTTAAACCATCCACCATCCACCTTCCTGAAGTCTTTGGAGTAGATCAAATGACTGCCACTCCAGAGACCTGGAACTGAAGACTGTACTTCAAAACCCTAGTCCATCAGGGTAAATATCACCAAGCTGGGCTCCAAGTGGGAACTCTGCCCTCAGAGTATCCAAGTGAGAGGTCTCCTTACCTTTTTGGTCAGGTAAGGAGTTGATCCATTGGAGCCATGGGCCTTGGGCAGCCTGAGAATGCTGGAGCTAGACACTGGGCCAGGTTGTGGGTTGTCATGCCGGTGGTGGAACAGTGCAGCTGCAGGCTGGATAGCAGCCCAAAGAGGTAGCTCAGGAGGGAAGCATTGGCTCCAGGCAGCTGCTGTGGAAGCCTAAGGACAGAATACACACTTCTCATAGACCAGTATATTGGGGACATCAGAGAAAATGTTTAGTTGAAAAACTCAGTTTCAGTCCCTACTTTTTTCACAGCCCCTCCAACAGTGACCCCACAAAGGGCACAAGCCCAGCTCTACAATGGTGGGCACACCATGAGATAAGTGCTGGGGTATCTCCACCTAAACTTCGAAGCTCAAAATCAGAGTCTGGGATGTGGTGGGAATGAAGATGAACCCCTTCATCATCAGGCTCTTCCTCTCTGCATACAAGTAAGCAAGCTGGTCCAGGCCAACAAGTCCTGGTGGTAACTCATGCCAAATCCTGTCAGTTTGCTGAAAAGAAACCCTGGTCCCTGTCGTGCTTGTGCATGTTAGACACAGTGCTCTTCATCCCTAGCAAGAGAGGTTGTGTGACACGTGCACACACATACACACAGTCAAAGGTTCTTGCCTATGAACAGTACTGGGCCCTCTGACTTGAGATGTAGATGCTTCTGGGGAGGAAACTACTCTCAGAATGGCTTCATTCTTCCTTTTGCCTCACTGTATAAAGTCCCATTCTGTGGACTTGGAAGCATCAGGTGTGGGAACTATTCCCAGGTCCCAGGGTGTAACAACACACTACTTCTGTCCACCCCTGGAGTGGAAGAGGTAGCTATATTCTCCAAGAAAAAGTTCATCAAAATTCAGGGGGTTCGTAGCTTCAGGCCTGTGAGTATCCCTGCTGGAGATAAACAAATGGAAGCTTCCTGCTGGAGGCTGGAAACTTGGTCACCTTAGAGGGCTGAAGAATGTGTCTTAATACCACAGAACTGGGCCTCTGGCATTTAGGAAGCTTTAACTGTTTTGTCCAAGACTGAGGGGAAGTTCTCATGTGGCCTTGCTAGCTTCAAGGCACACCTTGCATCTGTGGGTATCAGTACATTGCCCCAGACTTCTCTTAACAGCAGCTCGGTCAGGAAAGCCTCGAGGCAACTCCAATGACAATAAGCCAGTGAGGGGTCCCTCCTGATACTGAGCTGCTCTTAGTGGTGGGCTGTGTTTTGAGGACTGGGGATAGGGCAGGGAAGCATGTGGACAAAACGCTAGTCCTCTACCACCTGTCCATGAAGGATGTGCACCCATGGGAGGTGGGGTTTGTCACTATTTCCTAGGGACTTGTCCCAGTGTATTTTCTGGGAGAAAGCATCCAGCTTGACGGACTTTGGGAATTTCAGCGGGTGCAGGAATGCCTTTGCTGGATGTGACCAAACTGCCTGCTCTCCAGCCCATGTCTCCTGCCTTCTGCCTGCACCCTGTGCTATGGACCCACTGTCGAGGCTGAGTGTGGTGCCACCAGAACATGACCCCCATGGAAGATACCAAGGGCATTCACTGTGGGACCTTGGTTCATAGACTGGCCCACAACACACTCAGGGTGGTCCTGATGATGTGTTCCTTTCTGGCTGTAGCCCATCAATCTAGACAACTCGATGTGGCATTTTCAAGGCCTGGAAGGTTGATAGTGTGACCCCACCAGGATCAGACGTTAGGAAAACTTGGGATGTTTTATACTGTATCCTTTTACTAGTCTGTACTTCCAGCATGGAAATAAACAGTTGCCCATGGGCCACCCGGCTCACTGCAAAGGCAGCTCCATGCGTGGGCCTTTAAAGGGCAGCACTCGATTGGCTGGTGCCCACCTCGCAAGCTTCACTGTGGTCCCAGTGTACAGGGGCAACCCTCAGTCCTGTCTGACCGGTGGGTGTTTATCACAAAGGTCAGCATTAATGGGGGATGAGAAAAGACCCCCATGAAACCCAGGGTCTAAGCCCATCTTAACAACGTGTTTGTAGTCCTTCCTCCATCACCACAGTGCTGTTTGGCGCCGTTCACAAGGACCAGCACAAACTGATCACATCCTTTCCATGGTCTCTTAGTCTCCTTATGGAAATGTAACTGGATACTTGCAGTCTTGCAGTATCATTTCACAATTTATGTCTTTTTGAAGGGTATACGTCTATTGAATTTTTGGAATCCCAAAGTAACTTTGGCTGCTGCCTGGCCTTTACATGTCGGATTTATAAGAAGTGGCATATGGTAGGAGCAGGTTACCGTGTAACTATAAGTGTTGGTAGGGGATTAAACATAAAGTTGATCGACAAAGGGTATCAGCTTGTGGGGGTGAGATAGAGCCCTGGGCTGGGCATGTCCCCACAGGGCTTCCCAGCTACAGCACCAAGGGACAGGCACAATGACACTGAGGGGAACAGGCCTTTCAGTGGCCTAACTGAGCTAACTGTGGTAAATTGTACAACTGTTTCCAAACAGGCAGTATGAATTTTCTTTTGGAAACTATGCCTTCATTAGAATGATGATAAGGATTTCATCAAAACCAGGATGTTTGTTTTACTAAACGTTCTATGTGTGTATATTTTTAAATTATTATTATTGTTGTTGTTGTTGCTTTCCATAGAGTATCCAAGAGTGAAGGGGGCCCCCAGGGTGTGAGGTAAAGGAAAGAGTGTCTAACAGGTGGACTTGCCTCACCACACGGACTCCTGCACTGTTGGTGTGGCGCAGGGTTTTCCAGGGTTTCGGCTTCTCACTCTGTGACACCTGTCTCAGTTCTTGGGCAGTCATGGTGGAGGAAGCCAGTCTTCTGGTTTCAGAGATCTGCTGTGTGTGGACAATGCTAGAATGTCCCCTATCGTTGGGACAGATGCTACCACAAGGACGGATTTCCAGTCACTTTGTGAACTGAATTCAGATTTTCCTTCATGACTCTGCAAAGCTTTACATTGGCCGATTTTCAAAAGATGTCTCTGGTGAGTGGCCCTTCTTATTTACAATGGAATGAATATCCTGTAGGAAATAGAAGTAGGTGGTGTTTAGTATCCATAAACCCCTAGCACAACCTTTTCCCCTTGACAGGCCGACCTGGGAGAGTGAGGTGCCTGTGCTGGAGGTCAGGGACTAACGCAAAATGGGAGTTTTTTCCCATGTCTCTTAATATATTTTCCTACTCAACAGCCCACTCTCCATCCATACACTGAAGCAATTTGAACACTTGTGTTAATCTGATTTTTTTTTTCAGGGAATTTATACTTTCAAATCTGACTTCTCTGCTTCAAAGGCCTTTCTTTGCTCACTCAGCCTCTCCTGCCTCACTTGTCCTTTCTCACTGGAGTCGCTCTTCCCCACTGAGTGACTGGAGACCCCTCTTTCCTCAGCGGTCAGGCTCACAACCCACGAGCCCTGTCCTCATCTGACTGGGTTCCCTCCCACCAGTCCTTCATTTCCTTTGCTGCATTTCACCATCATTTGCTGGCATCGGAGGGGGTCAAGGGACTGGAGTCAGGAATCCGTGGGTTCGAAACCTGTCACTCTGCTCTTTTGCTGTGTGGCCCTGGGCAGGGCACATTCTTCACTGTGGCTTCTCTTTTGAATTTGTGAAGTGGGGTGATGATCATTCAGCTCCCCCAAATCTGCTGAGAAAGACACAAGCCTTTGGTCACAGCTAATGTGGCCTTACAGGACAAACTTCTGCATGCCTAGCAAAGGATTCCCAACATTTAGTATCATGCTTGGGGGGAACCTGGGACACTCGGTAAGTGTTAACAGTGAGAATTTGATTTGTGATAAGCCAAATGCTGGGTATTTTCCTGGACATATTCTATAAGGATGAAAGGATTCTTATTGGCCTAAGGGAGAGACTTTATGCGTAAGCCCTTAAAAAACAAATCAACTCCACGTGAGATCTTTGAGTTGTGAGGTTGAGTAGACTCAGCTGAAGATGTAAGGATTAATGGTGACATGAGAGGAGTGTGGCTCTCAAGGAGCAGATGCCACAGTGTGAAGGTGGGGTGGACTCAGCTTCCTGCACACAGACCCATCCTGCCTGGTCTGAGCCACAGCGGGGCTTCTCTGCAGAGTCTAGGAGAACGGACAAGAATGTCTTTTCCTGTTGTACCTGCCCTATGACTCTGCAGTCAGATTTTATTCTTCAAAGTAATGTCTACTTAGCTTCTTAGGCAAAGCCAGGGGCTGTCTAAGGAAAACTACTAGGGGATAGACTTAGGGGAGAACACTTCACCTTCCAGGGCCCTCCCCTGTCCACTGAGGGGGCGCTACTGAAGACCAAAATGAGACCTACCGGAAGAGGGCCAGGCAGGGTATCACCTTCACATGGGTCCATGAGAGAAACTCCTAAGAGCCGTCCTGGCTTTGCAGGCAGTGGGGTCGGACCCTGGTTTTCCTGACCAGTGCGACGGCCCCACCAGAAGAGAGAGCTGCTGAGTGACCTCATCTTAGGTTTCTTCTGGCCTGGAAGAAGTGAGGTCATCACTAATGTAGTTTAATTCACTCAACCTCACCTTCACCATTTCTACTTTAAGTTTGTTGGTTGTGAGAGTAGAACAGGGAAAAACTGAGGCATTTTGGGGTGGAATTTCCCACATTCTGAATTTGGCAGATGGCTCCCTTGTACGTTAACGTGTGGTTCATCCCCACATCCTGCAACAGTAACTCAGCCCAGAGGCTTCATCAGGCTCAGGGTTGCTTCTTGCTGGGACTGACTAGGGTCTGCATTTCAGACCTGTGTAGTTCCTCTAAGCTGGGGTCTGAGTGGGTCCTGGTCCCTGCTGGCTGGCACATCCCCCTCCCACCTCCACACGGAGTATGGGCTCTGGGGCCTGAGTATGTTTAAGGAATGAAGTCCTGGCTCACCTCTCCCTGCTGGTGACTGGCTGGGTGCCTGGGCATGAGGGGGACCCCAGAGTAGGAGGGGAGAGGGCATCCTCAGGTCCCTTAGGAGGGAGGGCAGCCTCTGAAAAGCGGGGATGTTCATGACCTGAACAGAAAAATGCAGATGTGGATTTAGGCTGATGGTGATGGGCATGATCAAACCTATCTTTCCATGAGTGTGGGTACCACCCTGGGGTACCTTTCTCCTGAGGCATCTGGATAAAGAAGGCTGTGTGGCCTGAGTGAGCATTGTGGGCCCCCTCACTGCAGAGACCCTGCCAAAGGCAGGAGCCCAGGCAGAGGAATTTAAAAGGCACAGAGAAAGCATGTTAAAATGTGTTGCTTGGCTTGGAAGGCACAGGCTCACCCGTACTCTGCACCATGTTGAGTTTCGCTGTTTCTGTCTGAGAGTATTTCAGGTTTTCTCATTTCTCTTTTGACACCAACTAGATCTGTACATGTTAGGCAAATTACTTGAGCCCTTTGAACCTGATATTCATCCTTTTAAACATTTATCTCCCTGTTACTCAGAATCACAAGGACCAAAGTAAACATATTAGTCAACGTTCACTCTTAATATTTTTTAAAAAATGAAATATATCTGTCAATTGCTATCCTTTCAAGCTGCTGTCTGTTTAACAGATGTTCCCTCACCTTCTGGGGATTTCAAGCCTATTCCAGAGAAGTGGGGTGTAACTTCCCCTGACACTGTTCCCCAGTGAGGGGGTCTTGCTAGGCAGTGATCAAGGGAGGCTGCCTGATTCTGGGAACCCAGAAGCCAAGTGTGAAATTGTACACATGTGGTGGGAAACCACTCCCAGAGCCTTAGGAAAAACTGGCTCCCCAGGTGCTGCGGGTTGACATCAACATCCTGGGTGCATCCTGCCTCCCCACTGTTGCTGGGCACCTGCGTGGGTACAACAGGGTTTTAGCTTGGGATTTAATTTGAAGTCATGAATAGTTATGCTATCTTTTTATATTCTAAAAACTCTTCAATACAGTTTTAAAATTCTCCCATGAATCTTTTGTAAAGCAAAAAATTATTTTGTGAGATACGAATAAGCTCTCTGTAATATATCTGGTCTGTAAGATCATCTTTTTTTCAATGGCATTGTAGAAAAAAAAACCTGTAGAAACAACCCAAATCACTCAGTATCTAAGTAGCAACAACTGGAAAAATGTTTACTTCTAGTAGAAAGGATCTGCTTGTGAAAGTGACTATGGTGAACCACTATAGTTGGCGTTAGAAGGATCCAGGGAAACATGGTGCATGCTGGCCAGACAACATTCCTTCTGTGCTTAAGCCCTGTGGCTGTCACAGATCTTCCTCCCATTGCCCAGGATTCACTTGTGTGCACACATGGTCACACATGTATTCAAGAAAACACATTTTCCCCACGGTGCTTTAAAGATGTTCTCTCTATTGTTACCTCCTCTCTCTCTCTCTCTCTCCCCTTCATTATTCCTAAATCTGGAACTTGGGTTTGATGTTTGCTCTTAACAGCACTTATAGGTGCACAGGTTTTGATGGTCAGGGGCGTGTTGTCTTGTCCTTAGTCGATGTACCTAATCCAATTCGGTATGAACCCAAAACAGAGTAGGATGAATTAGCTCTTCACTCATTTTTAAATTAATCTGTGTTGCTAATATTTTTGTTATGCTTTGCAGTTCTTTTAATGACACATAAATAAACTCAGCAATGAAAACATGGGTTGGAAGAAAATGTGCAAAGCTATTTCAGGAATAAGACATGACCCCAGAATAACAGGTTGCCTGGTGACATGAGTGCTGAGCAGCAAGTCCATTCCTGAAAGACTCCCTGACTAGATGGGAGGGCCCTTCACTCTGGGGTTCAAGGGTAGGAAGCAGCAGTTGCTTTGAGAATCTGTCAGTGGTGTAACCTGCCAGTAGGGAAAGGGAGTGCATGTGTTGAGAACAACTTTGGCTCTACTGCAGAGGTGAGGGGGAAGGGAAAGGTAAGAGAGAAACCAGAACTTCCTCCAAAATAAGTGAGCGTGCTTGTCAGTTTGAGCACATTACACGCAGGAGCAGCCAGAGTCAATGGGAGCAGAGGATTCTGTGCAAATAGAATAGTCTAAATTTTCGTTCTTTCAGTAAGGGTTAAAGATTTAAAGTATATATTCTGACAAAGTATGTACCTTTCAAGGAAAGATTGACAGTTTTGCTGAAGATCTTCTGACCTGCAGATGAAAAATGGGAGAAAAGATGAAGCCATGTAAAATATGTAAATTAACATGCATTACAGTCACTCCAGGTAAAGGTAGTGGCAGCCAGTCGTTAGCAACGTGGATGGGTGTGTAAGTCGTCCCTCCTTATAAGGACTGTCCATGGACAGCACTTGTTCTCGGGCAGTGACACAGTGAGGGGAAGCAGATGGTAAAGTGCAAGAGAACTTGTGTTTTGAAATCTAAGCACTTGGTTGCATGAGGTGATGCAGACTGGGTGGTGGTGGGCCAGCTGGACGTCCTCTGAACTACCCTGAGTTTCAGAGTCTAGAGCTGAAAAAGGGCTGGTTATGTCTCAGAGTGTTCCTGCGTCTGGAAGGGCTGCTCACATGTGGAAAGCATGATGGTTCTGATGAAGTCCCACTTCAGAACTTTGGCATTAGCATGGCATTATCTTGGCTAAGAAACAAGAATACATTTTTGAAGGATAAAACACACAATATTTTATTTCCTTATACATATAGCAGGTTGATATGCATTAAATTAGTTCCTAGAAAACTTATTATGAATTTGACCCTCTGATTAAGATCAATCTCCCTGTTGCTAAATTACTAAAAATTAGTATTTTTTTGCTGAAGCTCCTGCAACATTAATATCCAAAGGTAAAAATGTCTTAAGTCTCAAGAAGACACAGACTTAAGGCTTAGAAGTTTTTTTGTGATAGTAAATGACACGTAACAGAAAATGGATCATTACTCAGTTTTAGTATGCTCACAGTGCTGTACAACCATCACCACTGTCTAGTCTGGGAACATTTTCATTGCCCCAAAGCAGGCCTTGTATCCGTCAGGTGGTCACTTCCCATTCCTCCATCCTTTGCCCCTATAGTAAGTACATTGTGTTTGTCTGGTCATCTGCTGACCAACACATGGGTTGTGGCCTCCTTTGGCTATAATGGACAGTGCTGCTGTGAACATTTGTCTGTAATATTTAGTGTGTTTCATTTTCCTTGGGTATATCCTTGTAGGAACATCGAGTGTCCTGCATCAATTCTACTTTGAACTTTTGGCAGGGCCACCACACTTTTCCATAGTGGCAGCCACATTATATGTTCTCACCAGTGACACTGCTCCCAGCCCACTGTCCCTCAGCATTTTGGGTCCCGTTCCATCAGGACGATGGAAGGCCCCCTCAACCCCCCTGCACCTGTATGTGGGCACAGCTTCTAATTCCTCTGCCATCTGCAGAGGAGTTACCACAGTGAGGAGCAAAGCACTGGGTGCCGGTGAAGTCCTAAATACCTGTCCTTGTCTCCCCATTCTCCCCACCCATCTCACTTGCGTGAACCTGACTTCCACATTTCCCCTCATGAGATGGTTTCTGGAAACTCTCTTTTAACTGCTTTCTATATTCCCAGTTGAGCATACCTCCTTCCACCCACAGCATGGAGAAGACATCAGGAAGGGGGACTGATAATCTTTTTCCTTTCTATTTTTTTCACATTTTTTTACTGTTGTTCAAGTATAGTTGTCTCCATTTCCTCCCCACCACTTCCCTCCACCTCACCCATCCCCACTGATCTTTAGAGAAATATGTCTTGGGAAAGAAGACATGCTAAGAAAGATGTAAATACATGTTTCTTCCCAATAAACTTTGACATGTTTTTTTCTTTTTTTGTTAATCAAACACTGCATAATAGGATTTAGTAAATTGACAGCTTGGGGAGGTTTTACTTGCATCCTCATTATGGTGATGTGGGAGGTGAGATCTTTCCAACTTGGGGCAAGGAGGTGAAAAAACAAGGGCCTAGAGAGCATTTGGTGAACACTAGCTGCGCAGAACATGGAGGAGACTTGGGACGTCCTGGGTCAGGGCCGTGTTCCCCATCCTCATGCTGGCCTAAGATGTGTCTTGCAAGACCCACCTGTGCTCTGTGAATCATACCTGTGTGTTTTAGATTGTCACTCTCTAGAGACACCAAGTGGGATCATTTATATATGGCAATTCAGGCACCCAGTGTTGGATGACATGTTGACTTGCATTTGTGTATTAAATACTATTTTAAGTGAATTAATTTGAGAGTATAAAAAGAATGTTTCCAATATACTTGGATTACTCAATAGTGCTTTCTCAAGAGAGAGCTTCTGTGATTTAAAAACACATGCTCCCTGAGGAGTAGGGGGCAGGATGTTGGAGAGGGGCTCCAGACCCTTGTCCTCCCTCCCACGTGGCTTGTAGAGCCCATTTGCAAACCACTGATCCAAACCGAGGAATTCACTCCAGTAGAGGCCACCGTTTAGCAATCAAGAAGCTTCTTTTTCACACAAGAAGCTTCTGGGGGAAAGTATGAGGTAGACAGATGTCATTATGGGGGCTTACAAAGTGAGTCCCTGGCTTAACATAGAAACAGATTAAAATGGGTTCCATTTTAAATGCATGTAAATACAGGATTTACATGCTGTATTTACTTAAGCTGTAAATACTTACCCAAAATATTTGGCTCAAAGGGGGCCAGCAGGTTCCCTGGGGGCCAAACCAAGACAAAGGACCTCTTGGCACATGTGGCCTTTCTCAATTGGTCTGTGCAGTTGGTAACCCACATGGTGCTCAGTGGGACTTTTATCTTGAAGAATTTTTTATAACTAGGAAGAAACGAATAAGGCTTCTGTTCACTTGTTTCTTAAATGTTATAGGAGGATCTGTGGTCATGGTAAGATTCCAGTCCTCACTCTTCAGGGCCGCGGGCCTCCTCCCTCATCCCACTCTGTGCCCAGCACAGCCAGCGATGATGTGGGCCAGGCGTGAGGCCCCGAGCACACTTTGTCGATGGTGGACAACACCATCGTTGTGCACGTTGACTTTGAGTATTGGGTTTGACCATACTGCACACGTTAGACCTTTTTTGAGACCACTAATTAATTTCATATGTATTTATTACATTATATTTGTTATTTTTGTACATTATCTTTCTATTTATTATTTAGTTGTGTCTTGCTTATATCAAAAAGTATTTGAGGGGCTGAACAAAGATACAAGATTTAAAAAATATTTATATAACCTTTTTTTAAAGAGAGACCCAAAATATGGTTGGATTAGAGGGATTTCAAATACATGTTACACCTGAACTGGTAACAAGTTTCTGTTCTTTAAGTCAGTTTTTTTTAACTTCCTTTCTTATCATTCAGTTCATACCATTTTCCTTTAGACTGTGGCTAAAACTGGAAAACTGTTAGTCTACTGGCTAAACCCAGTGTAAACCCCAGTCAACCCATCCATCCATTTATCCCAGACCAGTGGCCAAGAGGGATTATAAGTAAGTGATGGATGTACTTCTCAGTTATCCCTAGAGACACAGGAAGTGATCAACTTTTTCAGCAGGGAAATTGCTTTCTGACAATTTCTGGCAAATCTGCCTTTGACCTCTGACATGGGAACCACTGTATCTCTTGTTTAATTCACAACTTGAATGGTCTGGTGGGGTCTGGATTCCATAGTCACAGGCCCTGTGATGGTGCCCAGCCAACATGGGGCTCACACTCTAGAACTGCCCACTCTTCAGAACCACATGTGGAGGCACCAAAGCTAAAATGAGATCAAAAGCCTGAAACACTTTTTGGTGGGTGCGAACATCCTAATGCAAAATTCCCATGACTTCACTGATTCAGGGAACTGTCCCAGCTGAAAGTCTAATGGGATTCATGAAATGAATACTTTTTTACACTGAGGGTTAATGAAAATGTAACTCTGTGGGAATCAAGAGCATGTGTGATGTAGACTTACTTTGCATTCGATATGAGGAGCTAATCCCTGAACAAAAAGAACTGCTCCTCTTCCTCCTTAAACCTTTCATGAGCACTATGGGGCTGGGAAGCAGCAGACTGTGACTGGGTGGTACATTGAGGGCTCTGAATGCTCTGGTTCAGGCTGCAGCTGTTGACCTTAGGTGGTGCAGGGCTCTGGAGGTTACAGTCTGGTTGCAGGTGTTGCCCTCAGGTGGTATAGAGCTCTGGAGGCTGGTGTCCAGCTTCAGAAAAGGGCTTTTCCTGCAACATAACATATGCCACAGAACAGCCAGTCACTCATCAAACATACACTCGGGTTTTATGCTAAAGGTCAAGATTCACACAAAACTAAAAGTGAGTCTCAGTCCCCCACCCAGAGCTCCAGAGCTTAAATGCATGAGTCTGCAAGTTACAGACAGCTGTTGAGAGACAGGAGGAGGCCACCATTTTAAGGACATGTCCTGGGCTCGCCCACTACGAGAGGCTGGAAAGGAGAAAGCAGCCCAGTGAGTCAGATCAGAACTGTGTCATAGTGGAGACCTGAGAGGCCAAAGGTGGAGAGTGTTACAAGAAGGCAAACCCAAAACAAACCGTGGCAGTTTGTGGCCTCATGTAGATGAAAGAAAATGAAACATAGATTTAGGAAGAAATGATAACAATTTGGTTTCATATAAATGTACAAATCTAGATGAGTGAGGATTATGGAAAATTGACCTTAGTCTTAACTAAATCAGCAGTCACATCTGGAGGGAAATTCCCAAAGATTAGCACATAACACTAGAAACATCAAAAATTCTCTAAACCCAGGACAGTGCTTAGCTATTGTCTTGCTGAGTTGTGAGTAAGCTTTAACAGGACTCACTGGTCTTAACAGATCATAAATATATTGAACAGAACATAAAAAGCCTTTGATAATAGCACAGATATTATCATAGACGTACAGAAACTTCTCCCCCAGAGATCCATGAAAGCTTTCCCTCCCTGAGAATGGAAAGTCCACTCTCTTGTGCTCAGCAGCAATTAATAAAGTAGCTTTTCATGAAACCAGTGCTCAAGTTAGGAATTAGCCCATATGTTTTAGAACACACATAACAGAATGGTTCCTGGGACTCCCTGTCCTTTTCCATGATCTGAAGTGGGATATTGAAAGACTTTCTTATTCTGGAAAACCTTGAATAACCACCAAAAAGCCTGAAGCACTTTTTGGTGGATGCGAACATCCTTTCCTCTTCCGTTTGTAATGGGGGCACACACACCCCTGGAAATGGAGAGGGGATTTGACCTGTGCATGACTGGAGACTTTGCCCCGTTGCTAAACATGGTGGCCAGAAGAGGGGCAAAGGCAGACATGGCAGACCTTGACCCTCATTGGCTGGAAGACTGAACACCCTCTGGCTTTTGGCATTCATGGGATTCTGGGAGAGGACTTTAGAAAATGAGTGTGCTGGAAAGCAAAAAGGCAGTTGCTTCTTTTCCCTCCCCTGGGTGGGGGGCATGTCAATTGTCACCAGCAGGCCTAGCAAAAGAGGCCAGCATGGGACTGTGAGTGGAGGCCTGAGGGCACAGACTCCTGAAAAATGTCTGAAACTGAACAGCGATGGGAGACCAGCTAAGACCCCAATATTTATGATACTTCTGAATGGGAAAAGAAGTTCCGGGGGCAACCTTGAACTGAGCTGGCAGAAGATGACAGGGTGACTTTTTTTTAGTGTCTTAGAGCAGGCAGGCTTTGAGGCAGAAATTTGCTGTTATTTCCAAAGACCTTGGTGATAATAGTCGGCACTATGAACAGATTTTTGTTCTTCTGTTATTTTCACTTCTTGAACCTCCACAGTAGTTTTAATGACAAATATTTAAATAGCTATTTTTGATGTCATGCTGACTTTGTCTTTCCTCTTACTTTTGTTACCCAGCTATTTTAGGCAGAAACTTGCCATTAACTAAAAGATTGCTTTCTTTTCCACTGAACTCCATCTTTGGATATTTGCCCGGTAGGTGGCAAGTGGTAGGACCCCCCCACCACCTTACTGTTTGAGTCAAGTAACAGAAAATGGTGACCCAGATGGGACACTAGCTGCTGGTGGCAGATCAACCCCCCAAGGAGTAGGACTGTGGGTTTTCCCAATTGCTGGGAAATCCTCTGCACACCCACTACAGGCATCAGCTGATTAAAAACACGTAGCAGGTGGAAAGGAAATGGGCCTGGGAAAGAGATAGGCCCTGAGAAGGAGGAAGGATCACCTAACTTTGGGAGTTATATGATGACTGGCCACACTTTGGGGAGGCCATTGCTTGGGGGCCACAATTTATAGCATCAGTTGCCAGAAGATAGGACCCCAAAACCTGCTTGAGAGACAGAGTTGTGGGTTCAAGTTTTGTTTATATATTCACAGTTTGCCTGCATTCTTTCAGTCACAGCTTTGGGCCTGTACATCTGGGCCAATAAGGGCTGTTCTGATTCCTCGAGGGAGCCAACTGGGTAGAATGTTAGTGGACTAGAGCAATGTCAAAAGAGGTACTGGTTCATAACTGTAGCACTGTGTGGCCTATGTATGTTTTGGTTTGTGGGGAAAGGTGGGCCATCGACGGTTCCCTAGATTACTGTACCACTATGCAGCTGGAACAGTATTGCCAACAGTTACACAAATGGGATAAAATCCATTATGTGAATACATTTATGTCATTGCATAATAGGACTGCACCAGAGACAGGAGTCTGTTTGATGATGCAGAGAAGGGAAGGGGCCTTGAAACCTCTTCCTGATAGCAAGACACAGGGGAAAAAGGGGGGAGAATGAGGAAATAACCTCATCAATGTTGTAAACCCAGGGGACCCAGGGTTGGTGGCAGAAGGAGCTTCCTTGCCACCACCCCCTTCATGAGCTGTCCCTGAAGTAGAGACCACAGAGCCAACAACCCCATCCCTGTATGACAAGGGATGAGTCTCCCCCTCAGAGACCCACTGCCCAATTGCTTTGCTCTGAATTAGGGTGGCCCCCAAAAATGGCTTAAGTTAATCGCTTTAGAAATAGTTTATGGGAGACCCTTCCAAACTACTCTTTTAGGAATGCCCCCTTTATATTTGGAGCATGAGTCAAAAATTAAGCAATAAGTCCAACATTTAGGGCAAGCACTAGTATTTTGCACAAGTGTGCTCATTGCAGGTCCATCTATCCATCTGATGAGCCCCTTCATCTATTCCAGCCAGGAGACCAAGTCTTACTAAAGACTTAGAAGACTCAAGGCCCCTGAACAGCAGCTAGCCAAACAATGGACTGGTCTCTAAGACATCCTACTGACAACGCACTCTTCTCTAAAGCTCATGGGAATTAAGCCTTGGATCCGCCACACACAGATAAAACTGGCACTGCCTGAGGAGAATTCGAACACTGCTGTTGTAGTCAATGCTGAAAACGACGACTGGACCTGCATTCCAGAAGGAGATTTGAAATCTCTCTTTCAGAAGAAGACAATGACCCCAATGCAAAGTGACAGTGTTCCTTTACATTTTTTATGTGTTTACAAATCTAGGGACTTTGGGATGTTTCATACTGAGTTATGGTATGGTCCTTCCCATTGTTAAAAACTACAAGCATATTGAAGGAGAGTTATGTTTATTTTGGAATAACTATAGAAAATTGTGAAAGTCTGAAACTTGAAGAGAAACCTAGTTCTTGGTGATAGTTATGATTCTGTTACTTTCTGATCTTACGGGGACTTGCTCTATCGTGTACACTGAGAATCCTCTGTCTCTACCATTAGACTGGTGGGTGAGAGAATGCCTTTTCCATCTGGACTTAGGAAGACTGGTTGGTGTGTGATGAGGTTATAAAACTAGTTCTAGTCCCCCCCCCTTTTTTTCTTGCTGCTGTTTTATTTCTGTTTTGAATGGAAATTGAGGTTTAAAGCATAGAGATAAAGTTTTGGCAGAGACTGGAAGGACAAGAAGTGCCGCAGGAGTTCAAGGGCATGAAAACTCGCAAAGAAGAGCTATTGGAAAGATGGCATGACAGTGTATCTGAACAGGCCACCACTGACTGCAGTTCCACTTTAACAACCCTTCCTTGTTTCCAAAACCCAGACCCTGGTACCCTTTTCTCTCTAAGGTATTCCTTTGTTTCAGGACCCATCCTCTGGAACGCAGGAATGCTACAGACCACCTGATTCCTGTAATCAGACGCTGCCATCCAATGAACACGTCACCAGCCTACCGGGAACTTTCTTTTGGTATAACGGGGCACTCTACCAGTTGGTAAACCACAGTGCCCCAACCCCTTGCTATCTCATGGCCTTAGCCCCTCAGCTCGTCTTATATCAGCTGGGCGAGTTGGGTGCCCTGCTCACCCAAGAACATCAGAAGCAGGCAGTTCTCCTTCCCTTAATAGTTGGATTAAGCTTCACCACGTCAGTCATTGGAACTGGACTGGGGAGTTCGGGACTAATAGTCAGCCTCCAGTCCACCAAGGAGCTATGGGAGGAGTTAAACCAGGCCATGGACACCTCTGTGCTATCCATGGCCTCATTGCAGAGACAAATAACTTCCCTAGCTCGGGTAGCCCAACAAAACGGGCGGGCATTACGCTTACTTACCGAGGAAAAGGGGGGAACTTGTCTTTTCCTCCAGGAAGAATGCTGTTTCTACATCAATGAAAGCGGGATAGTAGAGGAAAACATCGGTAAACTGAGAGACATTCATCGAAGATTAGGGAGCATCGGCTTCCCTGCTGAAAACCATTCCTGGTGGCAATCAATCTTTTCCCCTATTTTAGTCCCTATCTTAGGCCCTCTTGTTATCCTTTTTCTTGCATTAACCATAGGACCCTGTTTACTGTGCACAGTAGTGCAACAGATAGAGGCCAGTGACCCGACGAGCTGCCGCCAAGATCCTTTCTCTCCAGAGACACCACTACCAAAGATTACAGCCAACTCGAACGGAGGGTGAATATACAGACTATGACACTGATGCTAGAACAGACACCAGTGCTGTTTAGCATCAAAGGGAGGAATGTGGCAGAGAATCTGGAGGTGGCAGCAAAATTTCCCCATGTTAGGTTTCTGAACCCTGCAACTTCCACATTTAGCTTCTGTAACTTTGCTTTGCTCTTTGTCTCCCATATCAGGTAGTTAGATAAGACCCCTGACTTCCTTGCCTCGCCACATAGGCAGGAGGCTCTGGGTTATTTAAGCCCTGGAAAGTTAGAGATCGGGGCTCAGGATTTGGAGACCCTCTCCCCTGAGCCCATGCGCATAATAAAGGATCGTGTTCCGCCATCTCTCCCGCGTGTGAGTTATTTTTCCGCAACAGGAGGACCAGAAGTTCCCACATTCGAGTGTGGATAAACTGGGTGGAACAACAGGGGAGACAGACTGCAAAACCCAGGGCTCTACTGTGGGGAAATAAAGCCTCAAATCCTCTAGCTATAAAAACCTGTGGGTGTTGCAGTGGTTGGAGAAACTCCAACCTTTACAGGAGAGTTCGTTGAACAGACCCACAAGGTCCAAGAACATATACAAACCCACCTACCTGGGAACCAACACTGGAAGGGCCAAATATGCTTGTGGGTAGCGGGGGAAGGGACTGAAAGCTGGCTGAGAGCCCAGCAAGTAGCATTGTTCTCTCTCAGATCCCTCCCCCACATATAGCACCACAATAGACATGGGTTGCCTCACCCTGGTGAATACCTAAGGCTCCTCCCCTTAGAATGTAACAGGGACACTGAATCAAAAAAATATGGCTCAAATGAAAGAACAGATCAAAGCTCCAAAACTAGAACTAAGTAATGAAGAGATAGCCAAACTATAAGATGCAGAGTTCAAAGCACTGGTAATCAGGATGCTCACAGAAGTGGTTGAATATGATCACAAAATAGAGAAAGAAGTTAAGGCTATGCAAAGTGAAATGAAGAAAATTAGACAGGGAACAATAGTGAAGTGAAGGAAACCAGGACTCAAATCAACCTTAGTGTTTGAAAAAATGTTAGGGGCCGTTTCACTGGTAGTTCCCTAGTGATGGCCTGGTGTCAGTATTTGCCCCAATACTCCTGTGATCAGCCCCAGTCAGCAAGGGGCAGTGTGCCCAGCCCTGGGCTGGATGACCCAGGCCATGGGGCTCAGTGCCATTCAGGACCACTAGAGCTGAAACAGAGTCCTTAATTCCTGAGACTCTGTGTCCACTTGTTACTGAAGAAACAGGGCCCACTTCATTCCAGGGTCAAATTGTTTTTACTTCTTGTCCCGTCACCCTTGAGTAGGTCAGGCAGAAACACTGTTCTTTTCGATTTAATCTGCTCAGGGAAACACACTCTTAAGGCAGTAGTCCATTTTGTCTGGTTCCTTAGCAGACCCACCTGCTCCTTATTGTAAAAGTGGGCACGTAATACCTACCTGACAGAAGCTGATAGACAAGGAAAGAAGGAACTTGCTGTCGAGTCCAGTTTAAACGCCTTTGTAATTTTGCACTCTGTTGATCTGGGGATCTGCTCCTTAGTACAGCGTATCCCTATAAGTGTTTGAGATTACCGTGCATGTTTGGGCAGACGCAGACTTGACATGTGATGTGAGAGGCACCGAAACATAAGCCCCACCTCAACATGATGTCTGATTTTGCTAATTCGTGATACTGAAATGAAATCGCGGCCACTGAATATACAAAGGTTCTTATCGATGTGATGAGAACATTTTTTTTCATATGCCAAACAGTTGTAATTTTTCAGTAGAGAATCCCTTTTAATATTTTTAAAAAACGATTCAAAGTTCATTTAAATTGCTCATGGAACAGAGTGCTGACACCCTCAACATTCATAAATACGCTTGCAGAAAGTCGATGGGCCTGAGAGGAGGGCTGCAAGTCCCACTGGTCTCCACTTCCACCCCCTGCTCACACTCAGACCTCACGTCACTTCGCGCACCAAAGGCCCTCTTACTCGTCCCAAGCCTCACCGTGGTGCGTAGACCCACATGCAAAACCTCTGTGACGCCACACAGAGAGACAGTTCTCGAAGGCTCAGCCCTGGAGAAGGAGCCCTTGGTAGGACAGCAGAGCAGCCTTAGTGAGGTGCTGATGCTTTACCAGGTGCCTCCCGTCTCTCCTGAAGAACATCTTCCTGTGGACTGGCTGCTTTTGATCAACATTAAATGTGCTTCATTTTCATCTTCTTCATCCCAAGTATGATCATTACTCAGTCCTGCAACCACCTGTGTTGTCCTGCTCCTGACATTCTGTTCACACCTAAACTTCCTGAATGTTCTCTGCAATATCCGTCCCTACTTGTTCACATGCCGCTCATTTCTCCACTCAAGGCGAGGTGCCTTCAGGCTCCCTGTTCTCTCTCCCGCACTGCTCGGGCAGAGTTTACAACAAACCACATCATGCCCAGGTCAGTGATGACCGTCCGTTGGCCCTGCTGGCATTTCAGGAGCATCTGACACTGACCACATCATGCACTGAAGCCTGACCTTTCCCTGGCTTCTCTGTCCTCACCACCTTCTGCTTCTGCGTTCCTCCCGCCCTCCTTCCTTTGTTGACCGCCCCCTCTCATCTCAGGGAATCTCTGGGCTCCTCGGAATTCTGAGCCAGCCACCACACTTGGTCCTCTGCACATACAGTCTCAACCTCCCAAGTTGTTCTAAATGTCATCTCTGTGACTATGACTTCATATGCATGCCTTTACTCAGTCACATCTGCAACACAAGGCCTGTGTTTTGCCTGCTACCCTAGGATACCTGCCCTTTATATGTCCAGAAAGGATGACAGTGCACCTACCTGGCTAATGCTGGCAGCTTCTGGGGAGGTGGGCTCAGCAGTTGCTTGCCGTGGAAGCTCTCCCTGACCCTACAAGGCTTACATGCCCCCTGGATCCCCTGTCAGTGTCGCATGCATGAGCATGGCTTTAATGGAGGGCTCAATTACCACCAGCCTGGAAGACATGCTGTGGCGGCAGGCAATGGGTCTCCCTTGTGCCTTGTATCTGGCACCCACAGGTGGGGTCCCATGAAGATGTTTCAGTAATGTGACCTTAAAGAAAAATTGTTCTGTATTGTCATGGAATCATGTACAATGTGGCAATATTGTCCATTAAAAACATGTAATCTTGAAATTCCTGTGTTCCCGTTCCATTAAGCCAAAAAGGTAACATTAAGCTCCTGTTTGGTGTAAGTAAAATACAGTTTAAATAAAGTTGAAGTTTAATACATGCTGTTTGAAACATGAATGTTAAAAATGTTTTAATTTTTACATTGATATGAGTTTAATAAAATGATGTTTTAATATTAAAATCTTTTTAAAATTTTACATTTGATTTTGATATTTAATATTAAAATATTTTAATATTTTAAAAAGCTGAAGGAAATGCTCTTTTAATGACCCCACTTTTGAATTTTTCTTTACTCCACTGGTGTAACGTCGTGATGTTGAACAATCGCCATAAAAGTCACAAATCCGGTACAGAGGTCTCTTCCTGGACTCAGCCCCAGGTGGCCCCACCCCCGGTGGCCGCCTCCCAGCTCCCTTCCACAGGGGCCCCCACGTGGTCCAGTCCTGCCCCACCCTTTCTGCGCTCCAGTCACTGAGTCCTTGGGCATCTCCTGCAGAAACTGTCCCGAATCTGTAAAAAGAACCAAACACGCTCTGATTGCCAGCTTCAAACTTCACTAAATGGATTCTTAGTAAAGATGGCTTCACTAGAGTTTTTATGCAAAGTAAAGCTGAAAACTCGGAGGAAAGCGTAGAAAAGGCGAGGTTCTCTGCTGGATACCTAAGGGAAGTGCCCCCCGGCAAGGCCCGGGCAGAGCTCAGGGCCGCAGAGGAAGATGTTTGCTCACTAACTGCAGCTCCAAGTTGTTCGGTGGGGCCGCAACGTGATGGCGTATCTGTCCTGAGACCCAACACTGAAAACCAAGGCTGTGAAGTCTGTGCTTCCCAAATCCCAGTGTGAGAAAAGGCCACCTGCTCGCCCTCTTGTGGCCAGCTGGAAAATTGCACTTCCAGGGAACCAGCCACAGAAACTTCGCGTTAATTGAGCCGGCAAGGCCCCCTGGCACCGCCTCCTGAGTTATCCGAAATTTTCAAAGGCCGAGATCTAGCCCTGGCTGGTGGCAGGAGTGATGATGCCCTACTCCATCGCTGCTGGCTATCTTGGTGGAGCTGTTCTTTGGAGCCAGAGCCGAAACAACTGGAGAATCTCTAATTTTTGCAGACAGTTGAAGACGATTCTCCCTCCGTCGTGCCTACATGACAGAAACGACTTGAAATTTCCTTGGAAAAGAGGGGCTATCTCCCACATGCAAAAGACACAACACACCTGTTTCCACCATGTGACGCTCCAGCAGATCTTCCAGCTCTTCACAGCGGAACACAGCCGTGCTGCACGGAACCACGCCCTCCTCTGCCAACTGCTCTGGAGCCTGATCACAGCCTAGAATACCTGGATCAAATGGAAGAAGAAAATCTGGCTTGTCCCTGCTTGGGAATTCTTGTCTGGAAGTCTGTGCAAAGGATCCATAACCACTGGAAAGAGCAGAAATATACAGCCCCTGGGCCTGGGAGGTTGTCAGAGTCGGAGCTGAGGAATGCCTTCCCCTCAGGAAACAATCACTAAAGAAAAATCTGAAATGAACAAGAAAGTGACACTCGTAACTCTCTATTCAGTGCATCGCTCGCTAAGCCCCAGTGTCGACTCACATTTCTGCACAGGCTGAGAAACACATGAAATCAAAATCATGGGGTTATTTAAAAAAATACATAGTAAATTATGAATTTTAAAAAATGTGATTAGACAGAAGAACATGATCTACTTTGTTAAATAAATAATTTAACAACAATTTGCTTTACCTTTTATGTTTTTGGAGGAGTTCAGGGGGAAGCACGGGTTGGATAGGCAATGAAAGAAAGATACATTAAAGTTACAAGTTGCAGGCTTTTCTCCTTCTACTAAACTGGTTCCTTGAGAAGAAGTAGTGGAAAAGAAAAAGATACAGGACAATAGTGTATTAAACTCACAAGTTCTAGAGAGCCTACTAAAGCATTGGTGAGGTCTTCGGGGGCAAAGATGCAAGAAATCCTCCCAAACTGATACCTCTCCCTGCCGTCTGAGAAATTCACCCAACACACACCGACAGTGAATGGAACTGAGCTGATTCCTTTCACCTCAGCACCTCACCTAAATCTTCACTGTAACAGTGGTGTTCACTCAGGGCCCCAATATCTAATGTACATCAGGACTCACAGGAGCAGCCCTGCCTACAGGGTTTTGAAAAGTAAAGAGCTTCCACTTGACTTTTGCTCTATCCCTTTGGCTTTGTACTCTGAGTAGAAACCTTGAAGCTGAACCCACAACAGAACCAGATCACCTGTGCAGGTGGGCAGTACAATGGGTGGGAGGAAGGAGTTGTAGGAGGAGCAAATGACATCAGTAAAGCAGGGACTGAAGAGAGGGTGGGAGAAAGAGTTCTAGGTGCCAGAATCAGCCAATAAATAGCATGTGTCTTTCCCACCTCAGGCTAAATGACACCTCTGGGGAATTTCTACCCACTGTTCCTCGCTGCCCTAATTTAAATCAGTTACAACTGAGACCTAAGTATGAATATATTCCATATTTCCCAGGACTGTTTTTAATTCTATAGGTTTTCAGCTTTTGGTAGGCATTTCCTGACTAGTGGTGGAACTGTTCTTTGAGGCTTAGTAGACCAGTACTATTCTGAGATTTATATAGAAAACATGTAGGGATTCAAATTCCAAAATAAACAAAATCAAGAAGTTTGATAAGACTTTCATGAATAAAAATGCAAATTTGATAACAGAAAAATAGGAAACGTGTTTTGTAAATTTAAACACAAGGTTAGGGCAAATGTACATTACATAAATACATAACTATGATAAGATGAAAATAATAAACAATGAATAAATAACATCAGGGCAGTCCCCTCTCTTAGGGACTGATTTCCCAGGAACTGAACTTTGTAACATTTTCTTGCTTAATACTCCAACAAAAGATTTGCTGAATTGAATTCAGTAAATTCTGTGGCTGAAGCAGGAAGAAGAGACATTTCTTGTACTCTCAGTCCCAAGAGCCAGGGCACATTCCTCAGTGAGAACTGTGTCAAGGAGACCCCAGGTCTCCGTCCTCAGTTCTTAGCCTTTGTTAGGACATTATCACTGAAGAGGAGCATCTCATGACTGCCACTCCAACAACTTCCCAGGCACAGTCACTGTGTTTCTTCTCCTTCAGGGAGAGACCTATGCCCTCCAAGTGCCACCCAGTGTGGGGCAGTTCAGGCTTCTCACATCCCAGCCTGGCACAGGTGCCCAGTGCCCCACTGGCCACACAGACCAGCGAGAAGGCACCCCAGGCAGCAGTGAACCAGCAGAGGCACGCTCTGTGAGCGCAGTTGGGAGACCTGCTGTCGTGTCCTGTGCGGGGCAGGAAGGGCCTGGGCCTGGGAGACCAGCTGTGGTCTGTGGGTGCCCCAGGAATCCGACATCTTTTCTGCCCTTCAGACAGAAGAATACAGAGCTTCTCCTCACTGGAATCAAAAGCCCCCAGTTCTCCCTGCTGAGCAGGACCTGGTTGTGAAGCGGGTCTTAGTGTTACTGGACAGGGGCCTGGCCCTCAGTGCACCTCCTGGGACCAGCTGCCAGATGCCCATTTCCTCAGGGTTGCGGTGATCCTGCCTGTGAAGAAAGAAGTGGGGAGAGGGGAGAGGAAAGAAAAAGGAGTGGGCCCCCATTGCTCCCTGGAGGGACAGTGCCTGCACCCTGTCCTCTGTCTTAAGGCTTTTATCAGTGTCTTGCAGGCTGGAATCTCATGGGAGGGCTCAGCGGAATATGCATCAGTTCTCCAGGTGTGCCCTTTTAGGATCGTGGTCTTGTAACAGGGTGCAGCCAAGAGGGGGGCCCCAAATAGGGATTTGAAATGGGGTCCAGAACTCAAGGTGTCCAGCAAATATCAGGTTGTCCCTGCCCACCCTTCACATGTGTTGGTTGGGGGAAGGGACAAATGGAGCAGGGCCATTGATAGCTGTTTTGCATAGCAATAGCTTAGCAGCCAACCTCTGGCATGGTCTTTTAACATATCTATAACCCTTAACTAGTTACACAGATATGTTAAATAGCTGTGGCCATACTCTGAGCCAGGGGAATGGAAGCAACTTCCCCACCAAGATGTAACCGAGGGGGGTGGGGGGGGCAGGTCCCTTGAGTTACAGAGCCTGCATGGGAGCTTGGAGAAGATTGTCTCCATGATATGGGGCCACACCTGCCCAGACTCACGATGGCAGCCCAGTAAAGCTGGAAGGATATGAGAGGGCTAGCAAGTATAGCCAATGGTAGGAGGAGTCGGAAATGGGTCTGCAGAGGAGGATTGGTGCAGAGATTTAAACCCAGATGCGGCAGCCACTGCAGGGAGAACTACTCAGTCTTTAGCAGAGTGGGGACTCCTGCAGCCCTGAGAGAGAGAATCACCATGTGGCTTTAGCAGAGAACCGCCACTCGGCTTTGGCAGAGTGCCAACCCCCCTCCTTGCAGCCATTGAGGAGGGAGAACCTTGCAGTTTTGGCTGAGTGGAGACTCCTGCAGCTTTAGAAGGGGGAACTACCACGTGGCTTTAGCAGAGATCCTAGTGACACAGCTGATGGTCCTGGGAACTGAAGGAGGCCTACCAGCCGAGACGGATTACTGGGAAGAACCAGGGGCTGCCTGAGCCATAGACTTCTACTGCTTTTTCTGAGACATGGTCAGACTGGGCAAAGAGGGAAGGAAGGACTGTGTGTGTTTGTGGGTGTTTTAAGAGACTTTGGGATTTTGATGAAGACATTAGGTCACTACTTTAAGTCTGTATAGCATTAAATAAACATTTCCTTTCCTTTTCATGAATCTCTGGCATTGAGAGATGTCTTTCCTCTGGCGGCAGACAAAATGAACCTGGGGGATTCCTTTCGGGTAATAGTATATTGCCCTTGCCCCCTTGTTGTTCGGTAATACTTTTACATTATTTGCATTCTTCCTGATTAAATTGATATTTCATCTGCAATGTAGTTAGCATCAATTTCATGAAAATCACAAGATTTTGGGACACACAGATAACCAAATTGCATTTACTAGTCAGGGACAATTGCTTCATGAGGTTGAAAAATAAGACTAAATCAAGAAATTTATCTCCCACATATCTAAAGTAAAGTGTAGGTAAAAATCAACAAAACAAAACAAAAATAGTAGAATGTACCAAGAAAGAGAAGAAAAGGGAATTTAATTCTGGGATGAAAGCATATTTTAAACTTAATGGAATTCTAAAATATGAAACATCACAACTGTGTATTTTATAAGTTCTGAGCTGCAGCCTCAGTGAAATGTAACCATGTGGACCTACACAAATGGATCTAGAAGGAAGAGGAGGGTCTGGGGAAACTCAGTCACTAAAAATCTCAGCCTCTGCTGTGAAACTGTCAACAAAGCTCAGCCCTTGGCTCTAAAGAGAGTGTTTACTGTACTGGCCTAGTAAGCACCTAACAAAAGGCTCACAGCCACAGGGCTGAGGGAGCCCAGCTCCCCATGTAAAGAAAGGAGGGCAAAAAGTTGCCCTGATTCAAGGGCAAATTTTGTTCCTAATGCAGAGAAGAGCAATACTTCTGTAACAAAAAATTGTATGTATTTGTATGTGTGTATTTACACACTACACACACTTCTGACTTAGGGACAGAAGCACTTCTCATCTGACACATATCCGCTTGGACTGACATGTCTCAAAGTTTGTGGGGAAATTAAAAATGCCAAAATTAATAGTTTACATTGATGACAACTTCTCAGGCCACATGAGAACTTGCAAATGAAAACAAAAAACAAGTGAAAGTATAAAGAAATGTTTAGAAATGAAAATTACTGTGTTCCCAATTTAATGGTCATGCTTAGAAAGAAGGTCATCAGAGAACCAAGGGTCGCAGGTTGTTGACCAGACACCCAGCTCCTCCAGGCTCGTGGATGCCTTCTTCACACGGTGGCCCTGTGGCTCCCCTCACCACCCTGGTGGTGACCAGTGTGGCCCCAGTGGACCTCTAGGCTGTTGAGACAGGATAGCGAGAAGCTAGGAGAACTCCTTGGCGAGTGCAATAGGGAAACTGAGACAGAGAGCTGAACACAATGGCTGAGCAGTTCACAGCCAGGTGCAGATGTACTTCCCTGGAGACAACATCGAGGCCTCAGTTGTGTTTCAGCTCCAGGCCAAAACAAGCAGCAAAACCAGGTGGACACCACCAGGACCAGCTGCAATGACTGAAGACCCCTGCCCTGTCACTGACCAGTCAGACAAGAATGTTACAGAACAAAAAGGACGCCAAGGGGCCAAAGGCAGGCCGAGGCAATACACTATTACTGAAAGGAACCCCCCAGGTTTGTTATGTCCGCTGCCAGAGAAAAGATGTTTCTCAATGCCAGAGATTCATGAAAAGGAAAGGAAATGTTTATTTAATGCTATACAGACTTAAAGTAGTGACCTAATGTCTTCATCAAAATCCCAAAGTCTCTTAAAACACCCACAAACACACACAGTCCTTCCTTTCCCATTTACCCAGTCTGTACCCTATCTCAGGAAAAGAAATAGAAGTCTGTGACTCAGGCAGCCCCCAGTTCTTCTCAGTAATGCGTCTCGGCTGGTAGGCCTCCCTCAGTTCCCAGGACCATCAGTTGTGTTGCCGGGATCTCTGCTAAAGCCACGTGGTGGTTTCCCCTTCTAAAGCTGGGGGGGTCCCCATTCTGAAAAAGCCACATGGCTCTCCTTTCTATTGCCACAGCCGAATGGTCCTCTCTGTACAATGGCTGCAGGAGTCACCACTCTGCCAAAACTGCGTGGTTCTCCCTCCCAGGGCTGCGGAGAGGGGGGTCATCACTCTGCCAAAGCCAAGTGGCGGTTCTCTGCTAAAGCCACATGGTGATTCTCTCTCTCAGGGCTGCAGGAGTCCCCACTCTGCTAAAGACTGAGTGGTTCTCTCCTCAATGGCTGCCAAGTCTGGGTTTAAATCCCTGCACCAGTCTTCCTCTGCAGTCCCATTTCCAACTCCTCCCACCATCAGCTACACTTGCTAGCCCTCTCATATCCTTCCAGCTTTACTAGGCTGCTATCGTGAGTCTAGGAAGGCGTGGCCCCATGTCATGGAGCCCATCTTCTCCAAGCTCCCACACAGGTGCTGTAACTCAGGGGACCTGCCCCCCAGTCACACCTTGGGGGAAGTTACTTCCATTCCCCTTGCTCAGAGCATGGCCACAGCTATTTAACATATCTATGTAACCAGTTAAAGGTTATAGACATGTTAAATGACCACACCAGAAGTTGGCTACTAAGTTGTTGCTATGGAAAACAGCTATCAATGGCCCTGCTCCATGTGTCCCTTCCTGCAACCCAAACTTGTGGGGGTGTGGCAGGGACATCCTAATATTTGCTGGACACCTTGAGTTCTGGACCCCATTTCAAATCCCTATTTGCACCCCCCCTTGACTGCACCCCATTACAAAAGAACAGAAGAGTTCATGACATATCTCATCTAGAAAATAAAGGGAGATTACAGTAATGTCACTAAATACAGTGTGATAATGGAAGACATTCAGTAAACAAATTACTGGAGCACCCATCATATTATCTGTATTGATTACATTTAAGATAAGGGGTATATCTGATATGAATGTGGTGGAAAGAGGTTTTTATTGTTAGTTAGCAATCTAACTAGAAATCCATGTAAACTTTATTTCATGCCATAGGCCATAATAAAATCCTGATGGAATGGGAAATCAACAGTAAGATTAGAATTTTAAAAAGAGAGTGGAGGCTCAGAGTAACAGTGTGAGCTCAGAAGAAGTAGCTAACCTCCAAAAGAAATGCTGGTTATTATAAAATATATATGAATTCCTAACATCTTCATATCAAACAGGTCATGGCCACAGAGATGCACCTGGCAAGGTGGCAGCACAGAACCCAGTCTCAGGACTTTGTCACTCACAGGTGAACGAAATAAGGAGAATTAAGTAAAATATATAAACTACATTCTCCCCCTTCCTTCCCCTGTGTACATATATGTCAGAAGGGTGGCCTTTCCTGCCTCTTGTGCCAGTGCACGGCAGTTTAAGAAGCACAATTCCAGGAAGTGTTGTGAACAAGACAAAAGTATGGTCACTATTCACATACAAAATAAGTCTGATCTGCATCTTCGACCAGGGAATGGAGGCTTGCATAAATGCCTGGAAGTTAGTCTCCTCAACGAAAGTGAAAACATGTAGTGCCTGTTAATAATACCTGGCACAATGTGACCCTCCCTCCTGTTACCTGCGTGTTTAATGTTTGTTTCTTTCAGGCTTTCAAAATGCAATTAAAAAGAAATATGTACCTCCTTAGGTCAGGTCCAAGGCTGACAAAATATCCCCTGTGTTTTCCAATATTTCAAATTTCTGATCTGCAAAGGAGCGTGCATTCCTGCTTGAAAGTGTCTCCCTGGCTGAGATTTTTTAGCCCCTGCACCGATTGAATGGCAGCATTAATAGTGAGAACAACAACCTAGGCTAGTATTTGCAGGGAAACAGATCTGTGCAGTCTTAATGAAGGGAAGTTCAGTGTGAAGAAACCCTGAGAAATGTTGGGGGGTGTCACTCATCACAGCCCCTGGAGCCCCAACAGGACACCCCATCCCCTCCTGTGCCCCTCATCATCCCAACACCTGCCATCCCAGGGAAACAAGGGAACAGCAGTTAGTGTCTAATGGAGCTTGAAGAGTTCTCTGCATAGTTTTCATACCAATTCTTTATTGGACACATGTCTTACAAACATTTCCCTTCTTATTACCGTTGTCTCCTGCGGAGCAGAAATGTTACCCTTTAATGGAGTCCCACTGTCATTTTCTGTCTTTCAGGTTTGAATGTTTAGTGTGGTAGCTGAGAAGTCACTGCGAAACCCCAGTTCCCTGAGATTTTCCAAATGTACTTTCATTAATGAGTCTATAGATTAAAAATGTGAATAAGTAATTTCTATCAATCTTGATTTTTAAAACTGTAGTTCTAATTGCCATTTCCTCTTGGAGTTTGTATTGTATATATTTAGATTGAATTGAGAAATTCCTACCAAGATATCAGAGAGAAGTGGTTTATATTGAATGAAGGACCAAGCAAAACACCAAAGAATGGAGAAAGATTCTAAAGCAGTGTGATAAGATATCCTGGTTTCTTTCTCTAGAGGTGTTTGCCTGTCTGTATAATGTGTGCTTTCCCCAGTGTATTTTGATCTGGGGTTTGTGTTAGGAAAAATGTCACCTCCCCAGATGTTCCTGGCCTGGTGGCCTAAGTTAACTGAGCACCTTTCTGACTAACACTGGCAGAGCTGATCCCACATACACTGAAGTTTTGGGATGTTCACAGCTATCTGTGATACTCCCACAATACAAGGCAAAGCATCAAAACTTCGGTTCCTATTACAACTTGTGCATAGCGTAGATACTCTATCACCACCCCACCCCCCGCAAAGATAAACAACTAAATTCCAGTCAAAACTATGTTCAAAGAAACAGGAAAATAGGTAATTACTCATAGAGGTGACCACTCATCGGGGAAACTGAATTTTCCTCATCAAGCACAAGCATTATCCAATGACCACACTGCTCCCTACCAAACCAAGGAGAGCTGTGAGATCGTGGCACATGTGTGGCACATGTGTGGCTTTGAAACCATTTCCCCCAAAAGGAGAAACAGGCTCATCTACTGAACAAGTCCAAAGTGCTCATCAAACATTACATGCCCTACCATTTAGAATTTGTGTGACATTTAGGGATCTTACTGAGCTGGAAAATAGAGAGATGTGCTTTTTTACAATGTGTTCTTCCTTCGTTTTCCAGTCTAGTAGAAAATACTGCTCAGAAAATGAGTCAGCAAAAATATTGTGGGATTTTCCTAGTTTCCACTGGGAAGAGCTATAGATACACTTGATGAATTCATGAATGTCTGAGGTAAGGGCATCTCGATGTCAGAAGTAAAATATTCATTAAAGTGCTTTTGCAAAGTAACTGTAAAGATGCCATCGTCAGATTGAAAACACATCAGGTATGTTGCATAAATTGATTGAAAAAGCACACTCTTATGCAAATTTTCCTAAAGTAAGTTCATGTTTAAGTGGTCTAAACACCTGTTCTAAGGAAGTCTGAATCTAGTCATTTATCAGCAGTAACTGCTGGATACAGCCGTGGGCAAGTCAGGTAAGCTCTTTTGGACCTGCATTTCCTAACAGCTCAACTTCTCTGTACAGGTTTGCTCTCTGCCTTAATCAAACAGAACTTCAGGAGCATCTTACAGGGCAATTCTGGGGACTGGGAGAGTATGCTTCTCAAACAACATGCCTCTTGTTTGTCTGGGGGCTGCTGCAGAAAAGAGGGAGCTGTCTCCCCGCATCCGGGACAGGCTCCCCTGGTACCAGGACCTGTCATCCAGAATCACACTGCACAATATGTGCTGAGAGACTTCGCCACTGCGTTCATTACTTCTCTGAAAGAAACTATTCTACTTCAAATATTTGTTGCCAGTCCCTTCTGGCCTGCAAAGTTTCTCATGAGAAATCAGCTGACAGACTTATGGGAGCTCTCTTGTAGGTAACTGATTTTCTCTTGCTGCTTTCAAAACTTTGTCTTTAACCTTTGGCATTTTAATTATGATGTGCCTTGGAGTGGGCCTCTTTGGGTTCATTGTGTTTGAGACTCTCCATGTTTCCTGGACTTTCATGTCTATTTTCTTTGCCAAGTTAGGGAAGTATTCTATCATTAGTTTTTCAAATAGGTTTTCAATTTCTTGCTCTCTCTCTTCTTCCAGCACCCCAATTATACGAATGTTGATATGCCTGAAGTCGTCCCAGAGGCTCCTTACATTAACCCCTCTTTTTTTAAATTACTTTTTATTTTTGCTGTTTTGATTGGATGTTTTTTGCAATAGTTTCAGAAATTTTTTTTGAAAGAAACTATTCTATTTTATAAGGCTGACTAAAATAGCATCACATTGATTGAAAGAGTTTAGCTAGGAAAATCACTTAATTTACACTCACAGGGCAACTTGCATTAAACAAAGATCAACATTTTAAAAAGTAATTTACTTTAGCAGTCTCTAGTTTTTTGCATCTTTCTGCACAGCTCACATATGGCAATGTATTTGGTAGGCTGTAATGGGTTGAAGGGCACTCTCATCTTGTTCTGTTTTATTTGTTTTAATTTGTAAGGAAGCTTTTTAAAATGTATATTTCTATGACATAATTAAACAAAGATTTTAGAATTACAGTGATTCAAAAATGTGATCACCAATCCAGACTTCAAAGTGATAGCCCTACAAAATCTACCCCAATCCCAAATGAAAAAAAAAAAACAACAGTGAAGAGAAATTTGTTGTTCTGAAAACAAACAGAAATACACCAGAATTCACTGCCAAGGGCCACTGCTTAGAATGGTTGCCCTCCACCCTCTACTGGGAGACGGAGCAGATGGGTCACGTACTGATCTTGGACGTATGCACAGTTCTACCGGTAGGGCGAGTGTCATTCCATGAATTAGCTGAGACTTGTTACCGCAATCATAGAGAATGCTATTAGCAGTCTCAGTGAAGACAGGGAAAGCAATAGCCGGACTGAATGTGTAAGAGCTTTAATAACCACTCTCCCTGGAAATGGGTCTCACTCCATCCCACTCACAATAAGCCACACACAGGATCAATAGAGTGTTACATTTAGAATTTCATGCTTAGAAAAGCTACTAGTCTCAAAGATACTTATATCTAACACAGGACTTGTTGCACAGATTTCTAACTTAATTAATGGAAAATAAGCTTAAAATTGAACAGTTCTTTCTAAAAACCCAAGTTCATGTCATTTTGCTGCAAAATACTAGGACTTTTAAATTTTTTATTTCTAGATTTAAAAAGTCCATTTTATACCTGTAATACTCACTTTAAATTGTCTTGTTCTGCTGTGTGTTTTGTTTTTTATGACATTTTTATGTTTTACAAGATGAACTGGGCATGAGAGGGTCATTGTACCCATGTGCCAGTAGTTTCATAACTCAATCACCCAGGATAAAATCTGAGAAAAATGAGAAGTTACTGTAACTTGCCTGAGCTCCCCCCTGTATGATGATACTGGATATCATACTATACTACAAGGCCCCTGTAATCAGAACAGTCTTGTACTGGCATAAGAACAGACACATGGATGAATGGAACATAATAAAGAGGCCCAGAAATAAACCCATGCCTCTATGGTCAATTAATATTTGACAAAAGGGACAGGAGCATAAAATGGAATAAAAATAGCTTCTCAACAAATGCTGCTGGGAGATATGGAATAGTACATGCAAAAAAAAAAAAATGAAACTAGACCACCAACTTGTACCATGCACCAGAATAAACTCAATATGGATAAAAGTCTTAAACATAAGTCATGACTCCATAACAGTCCTAGAGGGAAACATATGTGAGATCTCAGATATCCCATGCACCAATATTTTTCCTGATACATACTCTAGGGCAAGGGATATAAAGGAAAGAATAAACAAATGGGAATACATCAAATTAAGAAGCTTACGCATAGCTAAAGAAAACATCATCAAAATGAAAAGGGAACCAACTGTATGGGAAAACATATTTGCCAATGATACCTCAGAAAAGGGTTTAATCTCCAAAATACATAAAGAACTCACACAACTCAATACCAGGAAGACAAACAATCCAACTAAAAAATGGGAAAAGGACCTGAACACTTCTCCAAGGAGGACACAAAGAGGGCCCAGAGATATATGAAAGGATGCTTAACATCACTAGCCATCAGAGAAATCCAAATTAACCACATTGGGAGAGATATCACCTCACACAGTCAGAATGTCCATCATTAATAAATCTTCAAACAACAAGTGCTGGTGAGGATGTGGAGAAAAGGCAATCCTAGTGCACTGTTGATGGAATGCAGATTGGTGCTGCCCATGTGGAAAACAGTATGGAATTTCCTCAAAAAACTAAAAATGGAACTGCCTTTTGACCTAGCCATTCCTTTGCTGGGAATATACCCTAAGAATCCCAACTCACCAATACAAAAGAACTTATGGACTCCTATGTTCATAGCAGCACTACTACAATAGTCAAGTGCTAGAAACAGCCTAAGTGCCCATCAAGACATGAGTGGGTCAAAAAAACTGTGGTACATTTATACAATAGAATACTATGCAGCAGAAAGAAAGAAGGAACTCTTACCTTTTGCGACAGCATGGGTGGAACTCAAGGTTATTATGCTAAATGAAATAAGCCAGTTGGTGAAAAAAATTACCATATGATCTCACTTATAAGAGGAATCTAATGAACAAAATAAACTAAGAGGACAGAACCACATGCATGGAAACATGGAACAGATTGACAGTGACCAGATGGGAGGGGGGAAAGGGGGTAATGGTGGTAGCAGAGGAAGGGACTTGTCAAGGAACATGTATGAATGACCCACGGACATGGACAACAGGGTGGTAACTGACTGTGGGAATGGGGGGGGGGTGGAATGGATGGAGGAAGGCAAAGGGAGAAAATTGGGAGAGCTATAATAGAATAACAATTGAAAAATCTTTTAACAAATCAGAATAAAAAGAGGAGGAAATAGCTGTTGAAAAGTTTAAGAGCTCAATAGGGAAAAAATAAATGTAAGAATGAGGTAAAAAAAATTACATATGTATTTACTATGACTGAAATCCAGTGATTTCTAACTGTATGCTGAGCATCCTAGTAAATCACTGTATTTTACCACCACTTAAATGCTTTAATTCTAACAACATAGTAAGGATTTCAATACCAACCGGTTTAATAACGGAATACTCACATACGCTACTATGTCTGTTTGGCGATGTAGCACCAGGCTTAGAAGTTAACCTACCACATGATTATATTTAACATGCAAACACATCAACCTTTAAAGAAGCAAGTGATGCAACACTGGTGGAATCATTTTAACCTTTAAAATGTCAGCAATATAGTGGTAGTACAGAAGTACTTTTTTTTTTAAAGAGTAAAGACATTTTTTTACTCTAACATTGGTAATATGCCCATTAATAAAGTATACTGAATCATTTCATTATTTCAAGAACAGCTTGGCCCACAGACCTGGCTGAGCTGTTACGGAAAATCACTTACACGTGGAAGATGGCAGAATCACGAGTTTAATACATGCACCGGACTCAGAGGATTATTTCCAAATTCTGAGCCATGGACTGAGTTTCTCCAGGGTTTATAAAGCAAGCAGCAAGCCGTTTACAGAAGCAGAGAGGCTGGTTATCAATAGCAAGCAGCAAGCCGTTTACAGAGGCTGAGGGGCTGGTTATCAGTCAGGATGCGGTTGTAACGGATACATGTCAGCAGGGTGAGGTAGTACATTCTGTTTTTTTAAGATCTTCCCTGAGTGCTCTTTATATTTACAGTTACTGCATCAGAGCTACTACGCCACCGTCACCAGGAGACCTCTACCAGTGTGGCCCCAGGGTGCTGCGCGAAGAGCTCCAAGGGCTCTGCTGAGCAAAGCAGCCAACACCTACAGGGGTGGGGGCAAGGATGGGGGCGGGGGAAGTGTGAGCCACGCATTACAGCTGCAGCCCTCCAGGCGGGATGTGCGGCCACCAGGGAGTGGAAACCGGCATGTCCGGAAGGTGGTGGTCCCCTCTACGAGGAGTCTGAGGCGGGGGAGGAGCAGCCACAGATTCCAATCACCAGGGCAAGAGTCTTCCAGGGGCCTTCAGTGGAATGAAGGCGGGGAGCACTGAGGGGCAAAGCAGAAATCAGGGCACGCAACCCCGGTTGCACCACGGGGCAACCACAGATCTCTGCGTTGCACCCACAGTCCCTCGCTCCAGCGGGGCTCGAGTGTGCGCCCCACTCGGACTCCTCTGTCGTCGTGTTACAGGGTGCAGCTAAGAGGGGGGACCCCAAATGGACATTTAAAATGGGGTCCAGAACTCAAGGTTTTCAGAAAATATTAGGATGTCCTCACCGCCCCCACCCGGAGTGTGGGTTGGAGAAAGTGACAAATGAAAGAGGCCCATTAAGAGCTGTTTCCCATAGCAACAGCCTTGCAGCTAACCTCTGGCGTGGTCATTTAACATACCTATAGCCTTTGGCTGGTAGCTTACATATGCTAAATAGCTATGGCCAGTGCTCTGGACCAGGGGAATGGAAAGGGAGCCCCCCACCTCAAGATGTGACCTGGGGGCAAGTCCCCTGAGTTACAGCGCCTGCGTGGGAGCTTGGAGAAGATTGGCTCCATGACATGGGGTCACATTTGCCCAGACCCACGATGGCAGCCAGAAAGGCTGGAAAGAATGGGAGATTGAAGGCAGGTGTGGCCAAGTGTGGGAGGAGTCGGAAGTGGGGCTGCAGAGGAAGATTGGCACGGGGATTTAAACCCAGACACGGCAGCCAGAGAAGGGAGAACCACGCAGCTTTTGGCAGAGTAGAGGGCTCCTGCAGCCCTGTGAGAGAGAATTCACCATGCAGATTTAGTAGAAAATTTGGCTGAGTGGCAACCCCATCTCCCCTCAGCTTTGTGGGGAGAACCACGTGGTTTCACCAGAGTGCAGACCCCCGCAGCTCTAGTAGGAGAGGACTACATGGCTTTGGGGTGCTCCTTTTGGCCGCATGGGCTGGGAAGCAAGAGAAACTTTGCCTAGAAGAAGGGCGAAAGAACTCTTACCAGTAGGCCATGAGACGGTGCTGCATGACTTTGGATTAATTGGAGATCCTGCCTGGTCAGCAACATAGCTGATGGTGCCGGGAACCAAGGAAAGACTTTCAGCCAACAAGGATTACTGGGAAAAACCAGAGGCTGCTTGAGCCAAGGACTTCTATTTCCTTTCCTGAGACACGGTACCCCAGTCAGGGCAGAGAGGGGAAGGAAGGACTATGTGTGTTTGTGGGTGTTTTAAGGGACTTTAAGATTTTGATAAAGACATTAGGTCACTACTTTAAGTTTATATAGCACTAAATAAACATTTCCTTTTCACGAATCTCTGGCATTGAGAGACATCTTTCCTATAGACGGTGGACATAACGAACCTGGGGCTTCCTTTTGGGTAATAGTATATTGTCCCAGGCCCCACCCTTGTTGTTCTGTAACACTACCATTGGGGTGGCTTTTCTCACTCTGAGCTGGCTCTGTGCTTGGTGCGCACGCACTGGGAGCCGTCCTGGGATGCTGGAGCCCAACTGAGCCTGTGGGCTAGTAGTATCACTGGGCTGAGGCGCCCCGCATCCTCCCGCTTGTCCAGGATCACGTGGTCGTGCTGCTCCTGGCGCCCACCTGCCACCTCTTAGCGTCCCCCAGACACCCACCTTGGGGTGGCCAGGCACTGGGTCACAGCTCTGCCTCGCCATCATGCCCTCAGTCTCTCGTCTGCCGGATGGGCTCCGTCTTGGCACTGCCTTCCCAGGTGCCAGGTGCTCTTCACCCCTGCCCACCTATGCCCTCTGCTGCCTGGTGAAGGAGCCTCCCCACCAGTAGGTAGCTGCTCCTGCCACTTGCCTGCGTGGAGCACCTTCCCTCCTGGAGTCACTGAAGTCCCAACCTCCTCCTGTGGATTATTTAGAAAAACTAAATGCTGAATATCTACATAACAGGTTCTTCCAATAGTTTTGTTTTCAATTTTACCTTATAAACATAGACAACCTGTAGTTTAGCTCTTAAACACACCAATGTGAACTTTTGTGTAACTACTTGAATAACCATTTGCCAGTGTAAAGGCCACCTGTTCATCTCCCTCAGAAGTGAAAGACATTAATACCATTTAAATGTCACTTTCATCTTCAAAGCATTTTACTCATAGCCAATAATTAGTTTTCCAACACCCCATGTAAGGCAGGTACTATTATTTCCACTGTATAAATAAGGAAGCCAGGACCATGATTGCTAGTCCCAGGGAGGATTAAATTTCAGAATCAGAACTCAGGCTACCCAGTCTTTCCAGACCCTTGCTCAATTTAAGCCTCTTTGTAAAGCTGAAAATATTCACAGCTTGCCCCCGTAGTTCACACAGAAAATCAGCAAAAACATCCCAAGAGGCCCAGCCTACCTCAGAAGATCTAGAAGGGGAATTATCTCTTTCTGCCAAAGTGACAGTAGAAAGCAAGTGTCCTTGGCACAGTCACCTTCACAGTCCCCTTCTCCTTTCGTAGCGAACACTCGACTCCATCAAGAGATCCAGAACAGATGGTGCCATTTCCTAGGGGATAAATACAGAAAACAGAGATTTGTAAAAGTGCAAGTAACCAGTGTAGACAACAAAAGAAAAGCAATAAAATCCAAAGAGGCATTTTAGAGATCTTAAGGGGCCCTGGCTGGATAGTTCAGTTGGCTGGAGAGTCCTCCATATGCCAAGGTTGTGGGTTTGATCCCAGGTCAGGGCCCATACAAGAATCAACTTATGAATGCATATGTAATTACAACAACAAATTAATGTCTTTCATTCTGTCTCCTTTCCTCTCCCAAATCAATAAATTAGATATTTTAAAATCAGGTTGTAATTGATAAAATGTAGGAAAGGTCAGCTGGCTGCTGACCTGAAGTTCTCATTAATTGACATGAACCTGGGAGGAATTGATCACAGAAAAGATGACATCCTTTCAGCCATGCACATCAAGAAACTTGATCTCATTAAGAGGAGATAAGCCCCATGCTAAGAAAAATCACAAGAGAATAAAGCAAAAAAAAATAATTCAGGGAGACGATGACTGTGTCCTCTGTCAAGCCCATCCTCTCTTTATAGGCAAGTACATGAGATGCAAGTCACACTGTACGGTGACAGGTGAGCATGGACTCACCAGGAAAACTGAAGCAGTCAGAAGGAAACATCCACAGGCTCATGCAGACAATTACCTGCTGGCACCTGACCACACATTTCCCTGTCTGACTCTCCCAATGAACACCCAAACTCCTGCCTGAAGCCAGTTCCTTCCTTTGTGCCCACAGCCCCACCCTCTCTCTCTACTCCCAGACTGTCGTTCACTTGCCCTCTCTCCTGTATCATTCCTGTCAGTGCATTTGCTCTTGTTCATCCTGTGTAAACACTTTCCTGGATTCCAGCTCTGATGCGATTTCTTTGTATAGCCAGACTTTGTTATATTGCATTTTACTTTATTGTGCTTCACAGATGTTGCATTTTTTACAAATTGAAGGCAAGACCTTCTACCAGCAAAAAGATTACAACTCACTGCATGTCAGTGGTCTGGACCAAACCCCCAACATCTCCAAGGAATGTCTGTACCTCTTTGCAGCAGAACAGCTAGAGAGAGTTGTCCAGACCTGCTGTCCCCACTTCCTCTCCTCCCGGTCTATCTTAAACTCCCATTCCAATAAAAGGTTTTTTAAAAGATTTTATTTATTTATTTTTAGAAAGAGGGGAAGGGTGGGAGAAAGTGGGGGAGAGAAACATCAATGTGTGGTTACCTCTCACACACCCTGCACCAGGGAACCTGGCCCACAACCCAGGCATGTGGCCTGACTGGGAATCGAACCAGCGACCCTTTGCTTTGCAGTGTGGTTCTCAATCTACTGAGCGACACCAGCCAGGGTTCCAATAAAAATTTTGATCCCACTCTTCCACTCATCAATTTTTTTTTTATCGTCACCTGAGGACATTTTTTCATTGCTTTTAGAGAGAGGGGACGGGAAAGAAAAACATTGATGAGAAAAGCATTGATTGGTTGCTTCCTATATGAACTTGGTTTGGGGATCAAACCCACAACCTAGGTATGTGCCCTGACAGGGAATCTAACTTGCAACCCTTTGGTTACTTGATAACGCTCCAACCAACTCAGCCTCCTGGATAAGGGTTTTTTTTTTTGCCATTCCTTCCTGAACAGGTGAAGCATTTCTCAGAGTTGATCACTCCCCTCTTCTTGAAACACTTTGTTCCTTAGTTTCCAGAATACCTCCCTCACTCTCTTGGCTTCCTCCTACTTCACCAGCTGCTCCTCAGACTTCTTTGCCCGTTCCTCTTTTATGAGACATCTTAACTCTCTAGTGGCCCAGAGCTCTAGTGGTTCTCTTCTCTGTCTTCACTCCTTGGTGATGACATGTCATTTTGTCTTGTGGTTCTCAATACTATCTACTATATTGTTTTCAATTCTATAATAACAATGCCTCCTACAAATGATGGCTTTATAGATTGGATGATTATATTATAAATTGACAGCTTCCAAATATATACCTTCTTCCCAGACTCCGCTCCTGAACTGAAGACTTGTGCATCTAATGAGTACTTGATGTTCTTTCTAATGGCCCTCTCACACTTCACAGTCCCAAACTGACCTGCTGATCCTCTTGTCCCACTTGTTCTTTCTGTGCATGGCAACTCCTTCCTCTCAGGTGCTCAGGTTGAAATCTATAGGGTCATCCTTGGTAACTCCTCTCTGTCTTTCACATCCTGTGTCCCATCCATCAGGAAATTTTGGTGGCTCTAACCGGAGACTACCTAGAATTCTACCCCTTCTCACCTCCATGCTAACCACCTGGGCCCAGCAACAATCATATCTAGAACTGTGCTTCTCAAACCTGAGTGCAGGGAGAAAGCACCTAGGAATTGTGTTACTTGCAGACTCCGACTCGGTGGCTCTGGGTGAGGCCTGAAACTCTGCAAGTCTGCCCGAGGTTTACTCTCTCTCTTCCTTAAGATGCCTCACCAGGGACACCCCATTTTCTATCCCCTTTGCCCTGATTCATATACTTGTTTGTTTGCTTTTTCTGTAACTTTTAAGTAATTTCTTTAACCCAATGTCACACAAGTTGAAAGCAGTGGAGCCAGGTTTCAGATACAAACCTCTTACTATTCTTTTTTTTTTAAGATTTTATTTATTTATTTTTAGAGAGGGAAGGGAGGGAGAGAGAGAGAGAGAGAGAGAGAGAGAGAGAGAAACATCAGTGTACGGTTGCTGGGGGACATGGCCTGCAACCTAGACATGTGCCCTGACTGGGAATCGAACCTGCGATGCCTGGTTCGCAGCTCGCGCTCAATCCACTGAGCTACACCAGCCAGGGAACCTCTTACTATTCTTGAAACAATTATATCTAAAGCACGAAGAAAATATTTAATGAATATTTGAGAAGACTAACTTTATAATTTAAAAGCACTTGCTCTTTTTCTTCCTTCCAAAATAGACCATAGCTGCATTATTTTACAAAAAAAAATTGTTTATCTACTTTTTAGAAAGGGGAAGGGAGGGAAAGAAAGAGAGAGAAACACCAGTGTGTGGTTGCCTCTCACACACACCCTACTGGGGACCTGGTCCGCAACCCAGGGAATTGAACCAGTGGCCCTATTGATTCACAAGCCAGCATGCAATCCACTGAGCTACACCAGCCAGGACCATAGCTGTACTCTTTTGATAAAACTTATATGACTAATTTATATACTTAATTGTGTGGTTTTTGATGTCTGATGAAACCTCTCTGGGCCTCAGTTCCCTCCTCTACAATACAAAAGAATTATTCTAGATTAGTGTTTCCCAAATTGAGGTCTTTAGAACATTAATGTTCCCAAAATAACTATTTCATAGTTTGGGAGCTGAAAGTAATTTAAAATCCTGTTCACCTGGCTTAAACAATGACGATACAGGCTCCTTATTTCACTTCATGAAAAGCTCTGAAACACTCAGTGGCTTAATGATGGCATTAGGGGCTCCACATCAGTCTGACTCTCCCATTGCACCCTTACCAGGTCCACTCACTCACATTGGGCAATTTGAAAATTCATAAATAAACTAGTTACAAAACTTCACAGGAACCACAAAAACCAGTGAGCGATCCCTCTAGGCTTGATGAGGTAAAGAAAGGAAATAGATTCTAGAAGCAGAGACAGAGACAAGTACCTGACAGGAGCTGTGACTTCCAGTCAGGAGACACAGCCAGTCCCCAGCACCTGTGCACACACACTTTCTGCTCGCCCCCTGGTGTTCCACATGCACAGGAGGGAGCTGCAGAAAAGCCCTGCTGATGCAGCCCAAAGCGCCCATGTCCCTGCCCAGCAGGCAGAGAAGGGGTGGGCAGTGGACAGAGATTGAGCACAGTCGTCCAATACCTCCTTTCCTCTTCAGTGTGCCCTGGAGTCGTCCAACCTGAGCAGTTGCAGGCGAACAGCACTGAAGCCAAAGAGACGCAGATCAGTGTCTGGCCTCCCTGAGCCATTTTGTGGATTTTGCAGCATCTCCTATGTGTCAAAGGTTCATAATAACACCTATCTTGCAAGATTGTTACAAAGATCAAATTAGATTACCCATAAAAATTGTCTGGTTCAGAGCAGGTCGTCTACAAATGTTTTATTTTCCTGTCTTATCTGAGAAACCACCACAGGCCAGGCACTTTCCAAGTTGGGTGTTCTCATCCACAGAATGTGTACAGCCTGTTTACTCAGGGTGTAGTTCCACAGCGGGGAGAGCTACATGACTCTTAATTTCCTATCTGCAAAAGAATATAATATTTCTAAGTATTTTTTCTAAGTGTTATTTCTAGTTCAGCTTTAATGACAGCATTTCTACTTCAGCTATGATTTTAAAATTTTGGTTTGTGCTCTATCAGGTCACCCCAAGGTGTTGGAAACACTCAGGGAACTTAAAAAAAAATGCAGACCCCACAGCCCTGCCTGCAGGACTGCTGAGCCCATCCTTGAGGAAGAGCCTGGGAATTCCTGTTACATGAAACTCTCCTGGGTGGTTCAGACAGTGGCTGAACTTGTGTGCCTCTGTGGTGACTGGGGCGCAGCACCAGCTGGCCTCCCGAGTGAAGGACTGGAGGGCCAGGCGGTGGAGGCAGACCTGGGACAGCCTTCGGGGGGGGATGGCCTGCAGACACAGACTAAAGTAGCACCTGCGGCAGCAAGGTTTGACCAGCCACGACAAGCTCCCCTATAAAGTAACACTGTTCATCCTTTGGCTTTTCTTTTCTTTTCTTCTCTTTTTTTCAGAATACAAACGGCTCGGTGAATGATTTCTGTCTCGGAGCTGCTGCAAAACTATAAAAGCATGCACCACTTGATGTGTTTATACATTAAAACTCCCTTAGAAACCATGGGATATGGCTCATTTCTCTCTCATAACTCCTCCACTTTCCTTCTCTTCCCAAACCATCCAGGAGTGAGGTCACTATGTGGAGTACGGTCCTAGCTGAGGAGTTCTGTGGGCCCCCAGGTCATGGCGGGAGGAGGACAGTGCTCCTAGGAGGGTGTCCCAGGTGAGTGGGGAGCAGGGCTACCTGGCAGCAGTGAGTGGGCAAGGGTGTGTGCAGGGCTCCCATGCAGAGTGCCTGTGCCAGGTGTCAGAGCCCACGCCCAGGAGGAGAGCCTCCTCGTGGGGAGAGAGGTACCGAAAGTCGGAGCTGGAGCCGGAAGAGGAGGAGGGCACCCCCAGGAGAAAGGGCAGGTGGCAGAGCTGGGAGACTGCTTACACACAGGGCATGAGCAAATGGTTCTACAGGACAGGATTCTTATTTGTAGGAAGTACATACTCTCATATTCGGAGAGTGATGGAGCATCATGTCAACTTACTTTCAAGTGGTTCAGAGGAAAAAGTGCTTTGTCTCTTTACATCTTTCAGTAATTTTGTGATTGTTAAAAAAAGTTATTATGAGAAAAATGAGCTCAACTGTATCTGACCCTGTAACAAATTACAAACTCATAATATGAGTATGTGTAGTAGGTTGGGGTGGGAGTGTATTATTTTAGAATTAATTTATACCGATCTAAGCAATGAGAAATGTCATAAATGTCAGATTTTACTCTACCTTAAATAAATGATAGAGGAAAAGATATGTTGCATGTCACTTTCACATGTGAAGGTGAAAGTAGGAAATAGAAGGAATACAACCACCAAAAAAATAAATATATTCTGCTCTTTGTTAAATAACTTTTAAAAAGCATCCACTAGGTTAATAATCAGTTGATCGAACACATTATTTTTCTTCTGCATGAGTTTTTGTAATGAAATGTCATTAAAAAATGTCACTGAGTCAGCTTCTGTGATGCAGCGAGAAAGCCCGAGGAGGTGGAACCCTGGGGCCCACCCTGCACTCACACTTGTCTCAGGGTGCTCCTGGCCCCCGGCTCACTCACAGGTAGGTGCCGCTCCTCCCTGACAGTATGGCCGCTGGTTCCATCCTGAAGTCCATCTTGAAACTAAGATCCTAGCACTGGAGACCTTCTTTAGGGCCTTTTCATCTCAAAGGTCTTTATTTGGAGACCAGAAGGGAAGATTTTCTTTTAATTTTTAAGCAGTTCCACCAATTCCACCTAAAAACTGCTATTTCTTTCACAGTAACATGTTAGTGGGTCACGTGGACCCAGATCCCAGGGCTCAGGAGCGTCTTCCTGCTCTGAAATAGTGTCAGGTATACTAGATCACTTAGTTGTTAAACTACAGAGCTTTATGCCCATGGTTTAGGCCTCATCTTGCTGCCCTGAATCTGAGACTGATGATCATGGGAGGACACTATCCTGCATTGCACTCAAGGCATGTTTCCCTGTCACAGTGATCACACTGCTTCCCACAAACTGTCCACAGAAGTGATGATGTGGTTGCCCTGAAATCACTTATTTTCTTGCAGGAAGCACTACACAATGCTCTCTGGTATGTGAGCAGCACACTGTCCATTTAATTTTGAATGTGGTGTGTTGTCCTTCCTTTTTGTTTTTGCTTCGGCATATAGCTGTGTGATATAGTCCATGCAGCTCCTAGAAGGAGAAGCTGAAAGAGAAACATGTCGAAGATGAAAATTTATTTTGAACAGCATTGCACCCCTTTATTTGAAACACTGCACATGGTATTTTTAGGCCCATATGTTAAAGTCTTAAAAATTGTATATGATATTCATGGGTGCATATAAATGATCTAAGTACATTGTGATAGTCTAACTTTTTTCCCAAGATTTTATGTATTTATTTTTAGAGAGAGGGGAAGAAAGGGAGAAAGAGAGGGAGGGAAACATAATGTGAGAGAGAAACATCGACCGGTTGCCTCTCACACACTCCTCTACAGAGACCAATCCCCAGCGCAGGCCTGTGCTCTGACTGGAATCTAACTGGAGACCTTTCACCTTGCCGGATAGTGCCCAACAACCTGAGCCACACCAGTCAGGGCTACAGTGTAACTTTTAAAAAGTCTTGTTAAATTAAAAAAAAAAAACATACTCACAAACTTGAAATAAAATATATAGACATTTCTGCTATAAAATCACATGGGTTGTTGGGGAACAAATACATTGTCTTCAACAAAATTTCATACTGTAAATAGCAGGGTTTATGGGAAAAATCATACTGGGGCAGACCGCTCCAAGCCCTGTGGCTCTGTTCACAGAGTGAGCGGTGCCAGGGGACATCTTGTAAGAGGCAAAACCAAATCTAGTTGAAATGCTGGGAGAGCAGGAGGGCAGACACAGATATCAGAGCCCAGAGGAAAGGAAACTTGTACCAACATCCCTAGAGTGGGTGGGCCTGCCTCCTAGGGACTGACCTTTCTGGGGAGCAAGTCTTGCCTGCAGGCACTCACTTTAACTGTTCTAGTCTGAACTGCAAGGGCTTCTGCTTGGTTAGCAGCTGAGCCGAGGGCTGTTCTTTTCCTGCCAAAGGTTGTAATTCTACTGTTTTGGTTTCCCTCGCCTGGGAAAATGGACCCAGGAAGCAACACAACTTACACAGTATATTGACATCATTTTCCTACTTGCCAGATCAGTTTGAAGAAACTGTTGTTATAGAAATGTGAGTGACACTACAACAAACTGTGCGTAGCTCATACACACTTTCTCCTTCTGCCCTCAGTTCTCACACAGGTCACTCCCTGCTCCCCTCTCCCTGCTAGTACAGCCATTTCTTTCCATTTCACACCCTACTAGGTCAAAACAAAACAAGGGCATTGTTGTTGTAAAAGACACGCTTCTTACAAAAACTGCAGTAAAACCTATAGAAACTAGCTGCAAAGCTCATTGCATTTTTTACAGCTCTTGGCAGGTAGAACAAGTTAATTTGCGTGAAGGAAACAAAATGGCTGGAAGGTATAAGATTCTTCCTTCACACCTACTTCTGTCTGCTGGATCTTTGTCAAGAATTCTCTTTCTCTCTCTACCCTTTCCTATTAGACTCTTTAAAAAAAATTTTTTTTTACATAAATTTTTTTCTTTGCTTGAGAAATTGCAATGAAATCATCACAAAACTAACACATTTCTGCTTGAGTTAGTTGAGCCTTATATTCATTTATTCAATACAAATTAAGCAAACACTTCACTTGTGCCAAGCCCTGTGATAGGATCTGGGGTACACACAGAGCAAATTCAATTATTTGCCACCTGAAGGCATATTGTTGCAGCTAAACCAATACATCCAAAATGACAACATGGCGTAGAAGTGCCTCATGGGTAAAGATGTATGTGGGACACTCTGGAGCATGGGAGGACACACAGCCCAGAGCTATGCCTGTGTGTGTCAGCAAGACCTTGGGGGTGGCTGCTAAAGTCATCAGCTACATGAACTTAACTGCTGCTTTTCATTATTAAATATACACCTCCTTAAGTTCTACAAGATGATTTATGCAGTTGACTTTCTAGAGCTAAAAATCAAATTTTTATCTTTACCCTCTCCCTTGAAGATAAATCAGTGGAGCCTGTTTTTCAAATCTCAGGTCATGTGGTTGACTTACTGTGCCCATTTTTCTCTTGGGATGATGTTTCTTCATTATTTGATCTTGATCTGTAACTTTCTAGAGTGTGTTCTGAAATTTCATTTTCTGTAAGAAAATAACTTCTCTAAGTTATTAATTTCAGGTGTCACACATATCATCTCTATGTAGAAAGGTATGTTTGAATAATATGATACCTTTGTTTTTATACCACAATGCACTTATCATTCCCCCTCCCATACCTCATGCCCTCATTCATTCAACAAATCCCTTTTCACTCTTTACTATGAGTCCTACAGGTACATGCTAGGCAGTATAAGAATTGCAGAAGTCAAGGACAGTAATGAAAATCAAATAATGTCCTCTAGAAAGGAGCAATTTCAATAGCCCTTAAAGAACTCCGGGGATGAAGCATTAATGGGAGATTTGGAAGCCATACTATGGTATTTCCTATTGTGCAGGTGAACTGGAAAGCCAGATTCTGTTTCTAAGTCTACTTATCATGAGAATCCTAGTCCTTTTGAATATCTAGAGAGACTGACATTAAACTCTGAGAAGTGGTACTTGTAAGAGAGTCAGAACTATTCAAAGATGTAATATTTTGCCTTGAGACACAATGAGGTCTCTGTCAGTGGAGGTGTTGGAGCCCTATGAGGCTGAGTCAGCACTGCCTAATAGCATTATAAGGCAAGGCACACATGTAACTTTAACTTTCCTAGCAGCTGTGCTCAAAGAGTAAAATGAAGCAGGTTAGATTAGTTAGTAATATATTTCATTTAACTAGTAGACCCAATATATTATTATATTTTGTTCTTGTGTGCTTGTGTATGTACTGAGTCTTCAGAATTGGGTGTGTCTATTATCCTTACAGCTAAATTATGGTTAGTATGTTGGCTGCATAGGGCTAAATAAACACTCCAAATTAAAGAAGGGGACTTAATTCCAACACGTATTTATGGAACAAATTAAGTAAATGGGTTATTCTGGATAGCCTCTAAGGTCCCTCCTAGCTCTGATCAATGTTGAGTCTACATATTTTAATAGGTATTTTCTATGCTAGTTACATATTTTTGTTTCCAGCAATAACTTTTTAATCAGTATGCTTAGGAAAAAATTACAGATTATGGTCAATGAAAATTGAGTGTATTCTTTTAAAGTAAAAAATAAGACTGAAACAGTCCATTATGTTGGACCTTGATTGACCACTCCTAGAATTAGAACCTTGACTGTAGGGGCCTGGTCTGTCTATGGACAGACAGATCCCCAGGGCCTGGAACAGGGTGGGACATACAACAGGGGCTCAGTGAATGCATATTGGATGAATGGATAAATGGATGGATGAGCTCTCTATTTTGTATCCTTCTGTGAATACAAATTGCTATAATATAATTCCAGTTCCTGGAGCTGCTCTAGTTTCTCTTGGTCTTGCACTCTTTCCCTATAGTTCCTGAAGATTCACATCCCTTGTCTACCATAAAGCAAAGAGTTGCTTATTTGAGTGACAACACTTAGCAAATAGATTTGTGCATCATCTAACAGAAAAGCTTTAGTGGATAGAATTTTCCTCTTTGCTCAACAGTTGGTCCACATTTTGTAATGTCTATCAGGTTCTCTGCCTGCTCACCTTTTTTCCATATCACGTGTGCTTTCCGAAGCTTCATGATAAAGAGCTGGACGATGATGAAGAGTATGAAAAGGAGAAAGGACACAAGAGAGAGCAGCAGTATGCCACTTTTCTTCCTCATCAGTGCTTGATATTGAGGATTTGCGCCTATGAGGAAAATGAAAGGAGTTTAGATAGTTTGAGGGGTTTTCTCTGCTCACTGAGGAGTATACCCAATATTTCCAGAATATAGTGCAGGCTAATAGACAGCTGGGATAAAGAGAAGAATAAGAGCTTTACCCTGAGGGTAAAGAGATTCATACTATTTAGTCTCTGAAAACAAGAATACAAACAAAGACATTTTGTGGGATGATTTGAAAAAGGTTTTTAAGTTATACAGATATTGAATGTTATTTCTCATTTATGAAGAAAGCGTGTGAGAATATTGACTTAACTTATAGTCAGGGGGTTCAAAGCTGTAAGGAGTAATGTTTTTTAGCAAAGTGTTGTTTAGCAAAAGAGATTGTTAAAAAGTTTGAAAAACGATACAAATAAAATGAATATTTATTGATCTTGGCTAGGTTAAAAGTAGCTTCACAGGAAGGCTTTTGGGAATAGACTAGTTGAACTCCTACAGGTCCTTCTGAACCCATACTTCCACAGACTAGACCTCCACAGGCTCTAGCTTTACTAATTGTGCTGGCTCCCTCACTTCAACTGCAAGCAATCAAGGGGATCCAGCTGTGTGAGGACATCAGACGTGGAGCTGCAAATGACACAATCCCTGTTGTTTGGAGACAGTTGTCTCTATGTATAAACAAATAGAGGAATACAAACAAACAGAAGATATCTATGCCTAATTTTAGATCCATATTGTTATAGATATAAATTTTATAGATTACTATAAAGACATAAATTATATCATTGTTAATTAAGACACAAGTTTTGTGTCTTAATATAACAGTATGTTCAGGGATTCAGAGGTAGGAATGGTCTCTGAGTTTGTCAGGAAAGTGTTCTTTGAATATACTGATATTGAAAAGGGGGTAAGAAGAGGACTTTTTTTCATCAGGGCCAGTTAGGATAAACGAGGGCAGGGCAATCAAAATGAGATGATGTTTACAGAAACAGGTATTCTTGTCAGGACTTGAGAGACAGAATGGCAGAAGGAGGTGGTAGATTGCACCTTAAGTTGGGGTAAGGCTCATACTATGCATTGTAGGCTTTGGGAAGCCATTGAGGTTTTCTGAACACAGGTGTTAAGAGGGATGTCTGGATAGTAAGGTGCTAAAAATGGACTCCAAAAGGAGAAACAGAAGTTATAATACCACACACAGAAGATTATGAGGATCTGGATCAGGGTGGTAGTGCTGAGAGTGGACAAAACACCTGAAAGCAAAGACTCAAAAGTTCTTGGAAACTGACCTCACATGTTTGTGTGCATACACATGTATGCGCAGAGAGCAGTGAAGGATGACACCAAGGTTTGGGCCTGCTTTAGACAAGGTGGTTTTGTGGGAAAAGATGCTGTTCAGTTTTTAGCAGTATGAAGAGCAATGTGAATTTAACAATGTGAATTTGAGGAGACAACAGAAGATTCAGCTATTGATATGTAGAAAATGGAATGAAACAGGGACTAATGCTCAGGAGAATGTTCTGGAAATACAGGTATGAAATCTATGGCCTGGTGGCAGCAGGAGCAGTCTTGGGAATGGGTGCCCGCTTCAAGAATTCAGGGAAAAAAAATCTATTCCAGACTTCTGGCCAAGATGGAAGTGTAGGTAGATACATTTTGCCTCCTCACACAACCAAAAGAAGGCAACAACAAATTTAAAAACAAAAAATAACCAGAACTGCCAGAAAATCAAACTATATGGAAGTCTAACAACCAAGGAGTTAAAAAAGAAACATTCATCCAGACCAGCAGGAGGGGTGGAGACAGGTAGCCAAGGAGGAGAGGGAAGCAAGGTGGTGGCTAGAGGGCTGGGGTAAAGAGGGGGCAGCTGGCAGACTGAGCAAGGCAGCAGCTGGTGAACCAGGTGGTTCCACATTTGCATGGGGATAAACTGAGTGGAACAAGTGGGGAGCAAGTCAGACTGCACAACCCAGGGCTCCAGTTGGGGAGGAGAGAAATCCTCAAATCCTCTGACTATAAAATTCTGTGAGGGTTGCAGTAGCAGTTGAAACTCCCAGCCTCACAGCAGAGTTCATTAGAGAGACCCATAGTGTCCTAGAATGTACAGAAACCCGCCCACCTGGGAATCAACACCAGAAAGGTCCAATTTGCTTGAGGGGAAGTGGAGGAAGTGTCTGAAAGGCAGCCAAGAGCAGAGCAAGCAGCTTTGTTCTCTCTTGGACCCTGTCCCCACATACAGTGCCACAACACAGTGAAGTGGGTTGCCCCACCCTGGTAAATAACTAAGGCTCCACCCCTTACACATATCAGGCTCACTGAGACAAAAGACTATGTCCCAAATGAAAGAACAGATCAAAGCCCCCAAAATAGAACTAAGCAATGAAGAGATAGCCAAACTGTCAGAGGCAGAGTTCAAATCACTGATAATCAGAATGCTCACAGAAATGGCTGAGTATGGTTGCAAAATAGAGAAAGAAGTGAAGGCTATGTAAAGTGAAATAAAGGAGAATGTACAGGGAACCAACAGTGAAGGGATGGAAACTGGGAATCAAATCAAAGATAGCAGAACAGAATAAAGAAACAAGAATTCAGCAAAATGAGAAGAGGCTTAGGAAACTCCAGGACAACTTGAAAGGTTCCAACATCTGAATCCTAGGGGTGCCAGAAAGAGAAGAGGAAGAGCAAGAAATTGAAAACTTATTCAAAAAAATAATGAAGGAGAACTTCCCTAATCTGGCAAAGGAAATAGACCTCGCAGAAGTCTAGGAAGCTCAGAGAGTCCCAAAGAAGTTGGACCCAAGGAAGCACACACCAAGGCTCATCATAATTACATTAGCCAAGATTAAAGATAAGGAGAGAATCTTAAAAGCAGCAAGAGAAAAGGAGAGCATTACCCACAAAGGAGTTCCCATAAGACTATCAGCTGATTTCCCCAAAGAAACCTTGCTGGCAAGAAGGGGCTAGAAAGATGTATTCCAAGTCATGAAAAGCAAAGACCTACATCCAAGATGACTCTATCCAGCAAAGCTATCATTTAGAATGGAAGGGCAGATAAAGTGCTTCCCAGGTAAGGTCAAGTTAAAGGAGTTCATCATCACCAACCCCTTATCATATGAAATGTTAGAGGGACATATCTAAGAAAAAGAAGACCATCAAAAATATGAACAGTAAAATGACAACAAACTCACAACTATCAACAACCAAACCTAAAAAAAAAAAAAAAAAAACGAACTAAGCAAACAACTAGAACAGGAATAGAATCACAGAAATGGAGATCACATGGAGGGATATCAGCAGGGAGTGGGAGGGGTGAGAATGTGGGAAAAGGTACAGGGAATAAGAAGCATAAATGGTAGGTACAAAATAGACAGGGGGAGGTTAAGAATAGTATAGGAAATGGAGAAGCCAAAGAACTTGTATGTACAACCCATGGGCATGAACTAAGGAGGGGAGAAAGCTGTTGGGAGGGGTTGCAGGGCAGAGGGGAATAAAGAGGAAAAAATAAGACAACTGTAATAGAGTAATCAAGAAAATATATTTTTTAAAAAGAATTCAGGAAAGAACCAATGACAGGGAAGTCCAGTTAGAAGCACATGTACATATATATTAGCAGTGAGAGGAGGAAGGGAAGTTCACTCATGGACACAGAGAAAGAGGGGTCAGCAAAAGTCACAGGACTGGCAGACTGTGTCACAGAAGCCAGGGGGCAGCTAAGTCACAGAACAAGGGAGTGACTAACCAGCAGAAGGGTCAAGAAAAATGAGGGCTGAAAAACACTATTGGACTCATAAGAGGTGAAAATGTCCAGTGTTTACTTTAAAATGTGGTGGGGAGCACTCACCAGTGGTCAAGTCAGGTTCTTGAGTGGTTTGTTCTTCCTCTTCCTTGTCAGTCTCCAATGTCTTAAAATCTTCCATCACCGAGACTAAGGTGAAAGAAACACGTGATCTGTACACCAGTATGTATGCACCGTGTGTGTGCACACAGAATCATCCAAAGCAGCAAAGGGGCTTGGAAACCAAATTAAGGGATCCTTACTAGAAAACAAGGTCCTTTTGGAATTTCTGACTTCTTCCAAAATTACTTGCGAATGGTCTGGCTTACCTGCCTTATTCTTTAAGGTAAATGTTTATTGGACATTTACTCTGCTCCAGGCCTTAAACTGAGCATTTGATATATATTATTTCTCTCCACAGCTTTCAGCAGAGGTTCGGAGAAGTTAAGTAAATTGTCTAAAGTCCTCTTACAAACCAGTGGCAGAGCCAAGAGACTCAGAACCTGAAATTAAAACTATCATTTTATACTTCCTTCCTGAATCAGGCCTCTTAGTGAAAAGGTTTTCAGGAGGCTTCAAGGTAACAACTGAACAGTTAGGAATGGCATCCTGAGCCTTATGGAAGGAAAATTGACAGCCTGAAATGTACAAAGCGATGATTTTTGTGTTGAAAAGAAGGCTCAGTTGTCATTCAAACCTATGCTTGCCCCCTCTAACCCTGTCCCAGAAATGGGATACACTAATATGTTTTTGTTAGGTAAGAAAAATTATAAAAATCACAAAAATCTTTTCTGATTTTGTTGTTTTTCCTCCATATTTTTTTCTGTCACAGTCTCTTTCTACTTAGCCCATATACAAGGGCAATCAAACTGTTGATGGGAGAAGCCTGGTTCTTCCAGCTGACACATGTAAAGAATTATAGATCAGAAAATCTATTAGTGTGCAATCCATGTATTAGTGATCCATTCCCATGGAAGAAAACAGGACTAGCTAAAGTTGGGGGTGAAAGGCAAAATTTCAAGGCAATGCAGGGTGGCAAAAGTTAAGAGCAGCTGAAGACCAGGGTGGCAAGCCCCCGGGTTTCCTGAGACCAGGTGGCCAGAGGCCCAGTGGCTCAAGAGAGAGAAAGAGAGAGAGGGAAAGAGAAAGAGAGAGAACTTTGTTCTGAGGACTTATATAGTTGGCTGGTTAGAAGAAAACAGTTACATATTGATTAATGGTTAAATGTGGTGCCAGCTTTCCTGGGGGGATGTGACTATCCAAACTTAGGTATGTGTGGGGGTCTGTTAGCCTGAATCCTTACCTTGCTCAAGACCCCATTTGTTCATCTTGTTATAAAACAAATACATGACAGGAGGCAGTTAATTAAAATTGGGACACTTTCCAAAGTTATTTATGGGCTATTTCTTTGGGCACCATGGACCATCTCCTGCATTCCAGGCCTTGGGATGAAAGCAGTTTCAAGGCTTTCTTTCCCAGATAGTGGAAATACTACATAGAATTTCAAATACTTCCCTTTCTTGCTAGTGTAGTGTTTCTTGTGATGTTGGAACACCTGGCAATATTATCAGACCAGGCTCAGAACTACTGAGTTAGTGTGTGAGACATGTCTCCTGCCTCTTCCCTCTCCCAGTTTACTATTCACTCTACCTAATTGCTAACTGTGTTTCCTGGCAACCAAGATGCTAGACACTGGCCAGTAATAGCAGTACAGTCTCAGAGTCCTTGCTATGCTGTCTCCTGCCTCAAAGCCAGCTATCCTCTACTGAAAATGGGCATTAGTAATGGTAATAAAATTGTAGAAATTAAAAGCTGGGAGGAATTTTAGAAACCATATTTTAAAAACCTTGTTATATATGAAAAAGCAGAGCACCTAATTGAGCTGCCTAGTGGTGGTATAAGCCAATTTAAAGACAACTAGAACTTAAACATTTGTAAAAATATTGGATTATTAAAACAAGTAATGTGGCTGTTTCACTTCACAGTATTTTCAACTTCCATTGTCTTTCAAAAAAAGTAGACTGTACATATATTTATCAGCTTTTAAAACCTCCAAACATTTACTTTTAAATACTGTTCAAGACCAAAAATGTTAAATATGATCTGATACTCAGAACAATGATCATGGCAATGACATAAAAGCCCTTGTCCCACCAAATCAGGTCATCCCAGGCACACTGTCTGAGACAGAGCAAGGACACTTATGAATTCATGGCTTCCTGGCCAAGGCCAATGGTGCCACTCCACGTGCCCAACAACTGCCTGCATCCACCCATTCGTCCACATGGCGTGTTCTGAGTACCGCCAGTGCCAGGGACCGTGCTAGTGAAATACAAATACAAATGCAACACAGGATCATTGTCCAGAGTTAACCATCTAGTGGGTTTGCTGTCTAAAAAACTGGAATTACAATCTAGGCTTTCTAAATTTTTCTGCATTTATAGTTCAATGTTGTCATCAAAAGCTATGTGAGTTCTTATAACCAAGTAACTGATGAAACTTCAAAGGTGAGTTTGTTATTCAAGGACAAAACACCAAATCCCCAGGTCCTGCTTCTTTGCTCTTTGTTGACATGAAATCTTTATTTCCTGTTTGGTCTATTCTAGATGGACAAAGAAAGAAAGAAGTCTCCCCAGCAGTGAATTCTACCTTGCCCTTTCCCACAGTGGAAATGCCAATGTCACCATTGTGTGTGTGTGTGTGTGTATGTGTGTGTGTGTGTGTATGCGCACGCGAGAGGGGGGGGAGGTGTGTTAGTTACTTGTGAACCCACTAGATAGTTAACTACAGCACTTCTCTGGCTCACCACAAAGCTGGAGAGAGTCCTGCATGGATGGTCTTGGCACAAAATAAAAGAAAAAGTGTTCTTAAAACTTAGAATTGGAAAACTGACTTCCCGAAAAGGCATGATTTTTTTTAGGGTTTTAATGATTTCGACACTTACCAGTACTAGTGGACTGCTGAGGGTCTTGAGAGGGTAGAGAGCTGTTCTCCAGGGCACCTGAAGCTGTCTTTTGAGCAGTAACTAGGAAAGGGGGAAAATAAAATTTTGCAACTACAGAGAAGAATGTTGCCCACATTGTGCTCAATACAACAGGTTGGAGAATGGACTTGGCTGCTACCCGTTTGTGGAGGTTTTGCAGAAACCTCCAAACTATGTGTTCTGGAGCTTGGGCTGCTCTGTGGGCCTGTATCCCACTGTCTGCCCACCTGCAGAGCTGCCTGGCTTAGATGCACAGCACGTGGGGCCTCTGTGGAGAGGTGCGTCTGGCAGTCCTCAGCCAACAGTAGTCACTGCCTCTACTGCCTCAACCTGTCCATCCGTCTGTCTCTCTGTCTGTCCCCCACTGACATGTCTAACTACTATAGCTGTCAGGTGGCTTTGGAGTCAGACTCAGACTGGGTTGAAGTCCAATGCTATTACCTGCTTGCTGATGAGTAAGTTTGAACAAGGTGCCTAATTTTGCCGAAGCTCATTTATTTTTAATGCCTGTAATATGAAGATACTAACAGCACTTACCTCTTGGAGTTTTATGTGAAAATTAATGAGTTCATTCATACAACATGTTTAGCACAATGCTTAGCTATTTACTGAGCACAGTGCTTACTAAATGTTATTGGGTGACAGAAAACCATACTTCGAAATGTTTCCAGAGATTCAGCTTAGCACAGATGTGAGCAGTCTGTGCATGAACAGGCTTGCAACCAAGAAGCATATAAAGAAGGTGCCTGCTAATTGGCAAATATTGTGACTGATAAGTGACAGTGGGTAATATCTTTATAAAATTGATGAGTACTTCTCAGCTTTTTATTTAACCAAAGGATTTCTGTGGTTTTAAATTTACTGTGTTAATCAAACATTAAATTTTTTTAAAAACACACAAAAAGCCTAAATTGCATGCAGGAGCTCTGAGAAAGGAAGAGGACCCGCTAAGGAAACACTAGGGAAACAGTAAAATAGGCGATAAGGCTAACATGAACTCTGTGACCACAAAGACGCCAGAGGAGACTGAAGAACGGAGAGTTACCAGAAATAACAAGAGGAACATGCTTGACAGCAAGTCAAATAGAAGTACTGGTACTAAAAGCAAATGACAAGAAGAGCATGATATGACAAATAGAAAGATCTTCCAGAATAACATATACTATGTAAATTTAGATAATTATATATTTATGTACAAAACAAGTTATATATATAACTACATTATATATCCAGCAACATATATAACATATGTATATGTAAGCCATATATACATACATATATAATATATTTTGTTATACTGTGCATTTTAATATGTTTTACACAAAAGTGTGTGTGTGTGTGTGTGTATAAACTAGAGTTTGTATTTACTTGACTTATCCTCTTCATTGACAAGCTACTTGATAAATTCATTTAGACTGCTGTTTTGATTAGGTGGATACTAGAACATTATGATTTATTTATCTTTCTAGTTGGTCAAAATGTTACAGCCCTCTGCTATCCAATGTAGTGTCCACTAGCTACAATGACTATTTAAAATTAGTAAGTATTAAATATTTATTAATATTATAAATATTAAATAATATTAAAATTTAGTTCCACAGTTGCTCAACTTTTTGTTTGTATTCCCTCTTCAAATAAGTAATAGGAAGTCAAGACTCCTGGTTTGGACAAGGAAGCAAAATATAACCAGAGACATTGAAATTAAGAACAAACTGACAGTAACCAGAGGGAAGGTGGGAGGGGGTAACAGGAAAAAGGGGGAGGGTTTTCAGGGACTTGTATAAAAGACACACAGACAAAACCAAAGAGGGGTAGGATCAAGGGTGGGAAGTAGGGATGGCTGGGGTGGGGGAGAGTACTAGGGGGGAAATGGAGACACCTGCACTTGAACAACAACAAAAAAATAAGTAAAAACAAAAGACTCCTGGTTTGGAACACAAAAACGATGAAATAAATCACTTTGCAGATGGAGCAGCACATCTCCTCCCAGACCTCCCAGGTGCGGTGCCAATGTTATTGGCTCTCTTGTTTAAGAACCTAAATGTCCTTCAGAAGCACCAGATAAAGAAAGTCTCATTTCCTCCTTGGTGATCCTGCTGTGTTCCCTGTGTGCCCCGTGAGCCCTTCCTCTGGTCAGGGCAAAGCCGGGAGGCCTGAACCCTAACAAGGCAGGAATGTTCGTGACAGATCACAGTCCAGACCCAGCTCTTGGTCTGTGAGTTTCTACCTGCAGCTGCCCCAGGAACTGCTTTGGTCTGAGGAGAAGGTGAGCCTTGGAAAGCGGGTGGTGGAGACAGAGGCCTACACGGGGTCCAGCAGAAGTAACGTCTGCTTGAGTGTGGTCAGTAGGGAAATAATATGGGTGTAATAATCTGTAGTTTTATTTTGAACACTTCACCCAAAATGTCAAATGGTGTGCTTGAGTGTGATATTGTTATATTACAGAATTGCACGTTTATGACTTTGTAATAAATGATTCTGTAATAAAAAGTGGCATTATTTGTGCCAGACCCTGTATAACCAGAGCAGGAAAGCCTGTGGTGGAGAGAGGGGACTATCAACCAGAGCAGCAGCAGCCCAGGCAGCCCAGATGGTGGCCCACGTTGAGGTTCAAGGGAACAGACGCCTTTCATGATCAGTTACTGATATTGATAGGGAGCTCTTCCAGCAAAGCCTTCGCCATCCAGCAGGCTCCTCCTTCACTAGCATGAGGGAGTCCTGCACTTTGAGATTTAATGACAGATATGGAGGTCATGCTACTTAAGAAGTGAGAAGTACAGGAGGCTTCTTGGCTTGAAAGGTTTTATGCGGTTTAAAAATTATTTCTTTCACTTATGGTGAAGGAATTAGAGAATGGGGATTCTGAAAATGGAAGCCACTTCACGTTTAATTTTTGGTGTTTTGTTCATTTTTATTATTTTGTGTTTTGCTCAGAATATTAGCATGGTTAAACTATTGTAAAATCTTCAAAACAGTTGTAACAAGATATATCTGAAGAATAATCATGGCCTAATATCACAGAGTGAGTGCTTTATGTTAATATAAACTGATCTAGACAAGCTTAGTTAATATTGCCCTCTTTTTGGCCACATATAAAGATCATGTGCTTTACATGATCTCTCCAAAAACAAGTCTCCAGTAAAGTGATGGAAGGTCAAGTTTCACTAGCTGTCACTCTCAAAAAGCAGGCATGACACCGTCCACACATGGCACTGGGCTAGGCTCCCCAGACAGCTGGGCTTCTTCTGAGTGCCAGAACAGTTGCAGTACTCAGCTGGAGAAATGTCAATCATTGAAAGAATTTGCTATTAAGGAGAGCTTTGCTAACAGTAATTTCACTCTGAAAGACTTTTCCCCCTCCATTTAATTTTGTATGATAGTATAATACTGAGGTGAATTTAAAATGAGTACGTGTGCCATCAGCTTTTCTTACCCAAATCTTCAAACCGGGAAGATGCTACCAGCCTCCGCCCTTGGAGGCCTGGGTGCCGGATGATGCAGTCCACTGTGGAGTCTCGGCCGTGCGCGTGGACTCGGAGTGTGCTGCTGCTGTCACACTTCTTCCCGTCAGCGTCAAACTGATGAGAGGTTTCACCTGTGGGGCAGTTTAAGGTGGTGGTTGAGGTTGTGGCTATTTGATGCTATTGGATGGCTTTGGTTCTTCAAAAACCAAGGATCTTGACATCTTGGCAAACCTGTTCAATTTCTAACCTCATCCTGACTTCAGATCCCTGCAAAGTATGTGCTTGGCCCTCGTCACAAAGGGAAGCGGGTGAAAAGCATGGATGGGTTTCTATAAGCCCTTAACAACTGAGACAATCCAAAGCTTTTAACAGTATGCCAGAAGGAGAACCTGACACTGTGGTGAAACACAGACACAGATCAATCTGATTTAATAAATAAGGCAAATTAAAGGGAGATCTTTAATGCTGTAGACTTGGCCCTGGGTGAGAACCAGATCTGGGTTTTAGGTATTTTCTGTCCAAATTCCATTTGACACTTGGTTTCCTCAACAATAAAGGGTTCCTTCTAACTCTCAAGACCGATGACTATGTAAAATCAAATGTAATGTTTGTTGAAATATGAACAAATTATAGTTTCCAAGTTATCTGCTTCAATTGAAATGTTTAGATTCTTTGTTACCATAATATCTGTATTTGTCATTGAGGGTATGACATGGTACTGCACTATAGAAGAAAGATCGTGTATTATGTTAAGTGTATTTTGAATTTTAAGCCTACTAAAAAGTTTATGCTCAGAGGTAATAGCTCTATTTTATCCTTTATTTAACAAAATTTTGCCAGAGTTAAAGGCTCTAAAATAAATATTACATTTTATATTTCTACTCTGTTATAAGCAAAACATGTAATCGTGTTATTTGCGATTAGCCTTTCAAGATTGAAATATAATATTGATTGGCCATAAGGATTATTTGTCTGGAAAAGAACTGATGAATTACTGAATGGCGTTGTCTGGCACCTACTGCCACCAGAGGGCGCCAGAACATTGAACAATCCCCTGGAAATTGAGGAAGGGAAACAAAGGAGGAGAGAATCCTTTCTCCGCTTACCGTAGAGCTCTATGCCATTCCCGAAGCGCCAGGTTATCTGTGGAGGGGGCTTGCTTCTTGTGGTGGAGCAGTTAAGTATAGTATGTTCTTCTCCGTTTTGCGTTCTGATGACTGATGCTTCCAGTGTTGACTTGAAAGGAGTTGCTAGAAAAAAGTGGATTTTTTGTGCTTACTCAGCTGGTCTACATATCTCAGCAAAGCACAGAGACTAGGAATTTGCAGGGGTCATTGTAGGAAATGGTCTAAATTACCGGCATGTTTTTTCCGTGACTTTCCCAGAATGTAGCTGAAGGGCTGTTATATACCTGTAAAGCTACTTCTGCTATAGTGAGAATGTTTGTTACCTAGTGCGTGATTAGTCGCTGAAAATTCCCAAACTGACTATTACAAAAGCACTTTTTATATTTGATACACCACTGTATTTTATTGGTTGCACAGTAGGTGGTAAGTAGGAACCTGAAGTCTAGCTGCACCTTTGTCACCAACCAATTATAAGAACTTGGGTTAGTCCCCCAGTTTCTTGGTTTATCGCTTTCTGGTCTGTGACAGAAGAACTTGTCTTATGAGTTTATCAGCTCTAAACTTTCCTGAGTCTATGACTCACTTTGAGGGAAGTTACTTCTGTCTTTTCCTAACATCAAAGATGCATCTGTCTTATAAAAGGTTCATTGATCCCTTTTCTTCTGTTGATCCCTGTTTCTGTGTTGGGAACATTTTTTAGTTAGACTTCTTGTTCTTCCTCATTCTCCTTCACACTGCGGTGCAGACCTGCACTCTTCCACATTTATGTGCTCCTCCACCTGCCATGGAGACATTGTAAAACCAGCTCCAAGTATATACCAGGTGTATCTAATGCTGGCAATACAAATATGGAAAGGAAAAGGCCCTTTAAGGAACTAACAGTCCGGTGACAGACTTGGCCCCTAACCTGTTCATTAGCAACTCACGTGTTGAAGTGCAGTGACAGAGATGTGCATGTGCATGGGTGTTATGATTGCCCAGAAGGGCATGCAGCCAGCCTGCGCCAGAATGCTCTTGGGGGTGGCCAGAAGGTTGGGGAAAGACAGCCTCTGAGCTCAGTGATGCTGGTTCTCGACCACCCCCCAGGACCCACTCCTTTCCTGACATTTTGTCACCATGCCATGACTTTATGGAAGGCACCACACTGTACTACAGCAGGAAAAATTTAAGGAATTCATGTGTGTGATATGCAGAATTATGTTTTTAATTGAGCTGTTCTGACACAAAAAAACAAAAATTTAAAGATAGTAAGACTTGAGCTGAAGCAAACTGACCATATCTACAGAACTGAGCAAGACCCAGTCAATCAGGAGGCTGCCACTTCCTCCCTGTGTCTCCCACCACACCCCCATTCCCAACAGAAGACAGGAAATTGCTTTGGCAGAAGATGTGAGCTGATTGTCTAGTGCAGTTATATCTGAATTCGTCCGTCTTAGGATATGCTGTCCTAATGTTCTCCTTAATTCACATACATGTTTGGCCTTCCTACACTAGTGTGCAACCTCCTTGTGGGCAGAGATTGTGCCTCGGTCACCTGCACTCTCTAGAGCCTCATGCAGTACCTGGCACATAGTCCCAGATCATCAAATAGTAAGTCTTTTTTCTCAGTTCCTCAAAGAGAAAATTTACTTGATGCCAAAGATGGATTTCACGAATTCACATTTTAATCCAGGGCCTGCAACTCAAAATGCTCCTTTCTGTTTCCTTTCAACAAAAGATGGCAGAGCTTGTGGGAGGTCACATTTTTAAACTAAAGTGTTAAGTTTAAAATGATGTCTGAGGTTCCGGGCGCAGTGGCTTTGAGGTCCTTACCCAGTACAGCCACTTTCACTTCCTTTGTTCTCACGGAGTCGCTGTACTGCAAACACGTGTACACGCCTTCGTCCTGTGGGGCTGCATTGCGCACGCTGATGGAGAGCTGGTAGGGGGAGTGATGAAGAAGCTGGTATTTGGTGTTTTTTAAAGCTGTACCGGGTGGAGGGAAGAATTGTTACGAAAAAAGGTATCAGATGGATGCAGACTCTCAGTGGACTGACTACTTTCAGAAACAGCTCTTGAATTTCACATGTTAAAGGAACACATAGCATGCCTTTGACTGAGTCCACTTACTAATCCTAGTTCCTGAACAAGCCAGCAGCTCATTTAGGAAATGCAATATTTTGATATTGGTGTCTGTGAAATAAACAATTTGGTTCATTTGTGTTTGTAGGAAAGTAAGGACACTATGCTGGTGGAGGGTTCAGTTGCAGAAGAATTTTAAAGAATTTATTGTTACATTATGAAAAGTGCCCCTCTAAGATTCACTTTTTTTGAAATCTGATTCATTTGATGTCATCTTGTCAGAACGAATGTAAAGAATGGAATATAAATGCATTGATATTCATTGCTCTAGCTGGGTGCTTTTTATTTCTAATTTTTAAAAGTTAATTGTTATTTGAAGTTCCCCCCAAATTATGACTTAGTCCTTCCAGGTGTTAGCCAATGGGGGATTAAAAAAAAAAAGGCAAGCTCTGGAGAGTTCTGGCCAATAGCAAGTGTACCTCTGGATTCTCTGTTGACCTGGGAAGTTCATCTCGGGTCAAAGGTCCCTTAGCTAATAGAGGCTCCTGAAGTGAGCATATTTGTCTCCCTCCCCCCACCCTCCACTCTCTCCTGCCTCCCTTCCTTCCTGCCTTCTTACTTTCCTTCCCTCCCTCTATTCCTTCCTTTTTTTCTTTTCTGTTAAGGTTTACAAATAAACAAGCCTGAAATAGTTAAACCTTGAATGGCTGATCAAGGAAGGCCGTTCCTCATCTGGAACCATGGTTGTGTGTCCTAATCTTTCATAAACTGGAATTCTGGAATTCTCATCCTCAGCACCACTGACATCTGACTCCATACCTCCTTGTTGTGGGCACTGTTCTGTGCACGGTAAGATGTTTAACAGGGTTCCTGGCCTCTCTACTCGCTAGGAGCTGGAACCCTCCCCCTCCCCCTCCACTCGCCTTTCTGCAGTGACAGCAACAGAACTACCTCCAGGCATTGCCAGATGCTCCCTGGTGGGCAGAAATTACCCTTGCCTGGAGCCGCTGAGCTAGCTCAAGCCTTTGTCTGTAGACATTTGACAATGTCCGTCTCCTTCAAGCTTTAAAACCCCCACAACAAAACAAAACAACAGAAGGCATTATATAACAGAACTATATCTCCTTAAAGTTTTTCTGTCAGAACTTTTTACAATTAGTAACAATTGTACTTTATTGGAATCTAGTATTAATAGTTAATTTAGCTTGAGATCATTAATTCAGTTATTTTACATCTAACATATCAATACTTAATAATGCTTTCAAAGCATATTACATTTTTTAGAGGCTCTGCTTTTCAAAACCAGAATGAAATTTGCCGTTTTGAAGACTTTCTAAGTATGTGGTAGTTAGACATACTAAATCCAGATATAAAATGATATGTACTTGAACAAAAATAAATAAATTTTAAAAAGATATAAAATGATCTCATTATGAATGGGGGTATAATAAAATCCTGTTCACAAAGATGAATTAAATAAACTTTTAAGAACCCTGCAAGAAAGAAAGATGTAGCTATGCAAGGTAATGGGTGTTAACTAAACCTATTGTGGTATTGTATTGAATATATACATATGTCAGTTCATTATGTTGTACATCTTACACTAATGTTATATGTCAGTAAGATCTCAGTAAAGCCGAGAAAAAGGCTCCCTTCCCATCGCAGGCGTCTGAGGCCCATTTAAGGCGCGTGTGTGAAGAGAGGAGCCCCTGCCTTCCCCCTCACAGCAGTGAGTGCAGCGGTGCAGGTTTGGCTGAGGCCACGGGGGATTTGTGGTGACACTGTGGATGGCGCAGACAGAAATGAAGCAGCAGGTGTGGGGAGGAGGTGGCTCGCGCAGGCATGGCTACCTGCGGGCACAGGGCTGTCCGGCGGCCACCTGCCACCACTGACCGCTTCGTGGCCACTGAGACTCAGAATGTGACCTGTGGGGCGAGACAGGGGCATGGCCATTTCAGACCTCGTGTGGCCAGTGGAGAAGTAACGGGTGGGAGTCACGCGCATCACTTGATGGGACCGAGCTCCGTCCCCCAACCCGGCTTGGGTGACTCGCACTGGCTTTGGATCCTGCCACCGCCTGCGTCTGCGGACACCCCAGGCTGAGCCCTGGCGGCAGTGTGCATCTCTCACTTACCAGGAACCTCGTTCAGAAAGATGGTGAACCCCGACGGGGCTAGCCATTGCAGCGCGGCGGTGCCGGTGCGTGCGCCCTCGCAGTGCAGCGGCACCGACTGCCCTTCCTCCACGGTCACCGTCTCTGCGGTCCCCGTCTCCGTCTGCTCCGGGACCAGGGCCTCTGTGGGGAGAGCGGACAGTCAGCGAGCTCCAGCCCACCCCCCCCCCCCCAGCGGAGGCAGGACTTGTCTCCACCCGGCCACGGTCACTGATTCCACCATGCACTGCGCATTTCTTATGGAAACAAGACGGGAGTCGACATCAAGCTGCGAAAGGGAGCAGCGGCACGGAGTGTGGGAGCCATGAGGGCGGCGTGGAGGGGCCTCTGCATGCGGCGTGGGGTCTTGGTGGGAAAGAAGTGGGAAGCGGAACAACATCTCTGGGGCACTTGATCTGTCATATGCCAGGAACCATGTCAGGTACCGTTACCTCCATTTAATTTAACTCTCATAGTGACCCCATAAAGGAAGAATTATTTGGCGTAGGCTCCAGATGAAGGATGAGAACGGCAAGGTCACGCGGATCTTGCAGCTGGGGTTGGTGCCAGGTCTGTGGGCTACAAATTCCGTGTCTTTGTAACTTGGTTGGACTATGTGAAGAGCCTCCCAGGAGCCTGAGCCCTTCTGGCCTCAGTTTATAAAACTAGCAACTGTGCCTTGCAGTGCAAGTCTGGGTGTCTGGGAAGCCAGTGTTACAACCTGTGGGCTCCTGTGAGTCACGGTGCTGCCCTTCAGGCAGGTAGTTAAACTCCACCTGCAGAAGAGCTCCCACACTGGAGGCAGAACATTCTCAGATCTCTTCCAATGTGAAGTCCACAGCAGCACTCTATCCCGGCAAACGTGACAATCTAGTCTCCCCAAGCCGCAACCCCCAGAGAACAGTAAACAACTGATTTTAAGTAGCTATAAGCTCATTGTCCCTAAAAGGATACTGATAGAAAAGGAAATTGGCCCATTTATTTCTTCAAGTTTTAAATTCAAAAAAATAATTTTCTGAGGATCACAATTTTTATCAATAAAAGTACAGAAGACTTCCTCAAACATAAGAATACTGTGGGGTTACAAATTAAAACCACAATGAGATACCATTTCACGCCAGTCAGAATGGCCATCATAAACAAAGCAACAAACAAGTGCTGGCAAGGATGTGGAGAAAAGGGAACCCTAGTGCACTGTTGGTGGGAATGCAGACTGGTGCAGCCACTGTGGAAAACAGTATGGAATTTCCTCAGAAAACTAAAAATGGAACTGCCTTTTCATCCAGCAATTCCACTGCTGGGATTATACCCTAAGAACACTGAAACCCCAATTCAAAAGAACCTTTGCACCCCAATGTTCATAGCAGCACAATTTACAATAACCAAGTGCTGGAAGCAACCTAAATGCCCATCAGCAAATGAGTGGATCAAAAAACTATGGTACATTTACACAATGGAATTCTATGCAGCAGAGAGAAAGATGGAGCTTCCACCCTTTGTGACAGCATGGATGCAACTGGAGAGCATTATGCTAAGCGAAATAAGCCAGGCAGTGAGGGACAAATACCATATGATCTCACCTTCAACTGGAACATAATCAACAAAAGAAAAAAGCAAACAAAATATAACCAGAGACATTGAAATTAAGAACAATCTGACAATAGCCAGAGGGGAGGGGGGAGGGGACAGAGGGGAGAATGGTTTTCAGGAACTACTATAAAGGACACACTGATAAAACCAAGGGGGAGGGTGGAAGCAAGGGAGGGAGGTGGGTTTGGCTGGGGTAGGGGGGAGTGGTGGGGAGAAAATGCAGACAACTGTAATTGAACAACAATAAAGTAATTAAAAAAAGAATACTGTGCGGTTAGAAATTGTGAATAACAAATATGAGTTTTACTTCATTACTTTACATCTTAAAAAAGAAAGAAATGAGAAGGGAATTATTTGTGATGAATTTCAAGTATTAGCAAAAGTACTTTGGAAAGCTCTGGAAACTAATTGGTGCAGACTTTTTAGTTTGTTGCATTCCTAGGCCACTAATTTTAATCTAGCCTCTGGCAATAATAACCCAGGATTATTGTATTGTATTCATTCTGACTTTCCTGGAAAAACAGTTTGCTTAAGTCCTAATGGAAAAATACTCATATCATCAACCAATACTATAATGAACAACAAAAGGTTAATAAAAGAGTTCATTTTTTCCAAAAAACATTGAGGCATAAGGCCAGAATTCTGCTTAGGCTGGATCACTTAGAAATATTCTAATCTATCAAGGATGGGAGGTGGGGATGGCTGGGGTGGGGGAGAGCGGTGAGGGAGAAAATGGAGACAACTGTACTTGAGCAACAATAAAAATGTAATTTAAAAAAGAAATATTCTAGTCTATAAAATCAGCCCATAATGGAGTAATAAGGTTAGCAATAGAGAGGCTTTGAAATGAGAACAGAATTTTTTCTAAGGTTAAACAGCTTCTGAGTCCAGAATTTGAATCTAGAACTAATTTCCATCATTTCCACAACCATTCCCTTGTGGTTCTTGTTTTGCTCTCTCACTCTTGTGCATCAGCTTGCTTCCCACAACAGACTGGAGTTTCTAGAGGGCAGTGAGTATGTTTTATATTTCCCTAAAATTCATTCCTCACAGAAACTATCACAGCGTGAGCTTGAAAGGCAGTGGTTTGGTGCTGGCTTTCACGATGGCACTGTTTAAACCTTTGCTGCCCTGCAGTTAGTAAGAACACTGAGAGTCAGGAAGGAAGTTACTACATTGAATCAATAATTGAATAAAAAACTAGAATTAGCCCTGGCTGGTGTAGCTCAGTGGATTGAGCGCGGGCTGTGAACCAGGCATCGCAGGTTCGATTCCCAGTCAGGGCACATGCCTAGGTTGCAGGCCGTGGCCCCCAGCAACAGCACATTGATGTTTCTCTCTCTCCATCCCTCCCTTCCCTCTCTAAAAATAAATAAATAAAATCTTTAAAAAAAAAACCCACTAGAATTAATCAACATGTCCTCATTTCATCCTTCAGGCCAGAAGTTGGTATTTAGAAATGTTGTCAATGTTCTTCCCTTTAGTAAAATGCTTGTCTAGACAGAAAGCCTACATTTGAGGAGATGGGAGTGACAATGTTTATCCGCAGCCTGTTTATGAATAAATGCCTTTCATTTTAAAGATGTATATATCATTGTCTTCTTCTTGGGATGCATGCTTATGAATTACATTGTGTCATCTAATTCTTCAAATGTCTTAAAAATTGTGATGAAATGTGCTATTACTTTTTAGCACGTGCAAAGTAATTGTATCTCCTAAGATTAGTGTTTGCTCTTGCTGTTGAGCTTTCAGTTTCTGGCTCAGGCCAGACTGACCACATTGAAGATGCCTGAGGTTAGAGGGGAAGGGCTGTGCTTGAGGCATAGAAAATCCATTGTTTTCTTTCCACTTTGCTCTAAGCCTTGCTTTTGGCTGTACAGGCCAATTTATCCTTCGTAGTTACCATGTAGACCCTGTATTTGATTGAGACATGGCTAATCATGGTAGGAAGAAAGACTAGCCTGTGTGAGAAGGCACCAACCCACGTGGCTCCAGCTGAGGTGCTTGAAAATATTGTTCAGTGAGTCTAGGCCATGTGAAAGAGTGGAAGACAATGGCTGCACCTAAGTTTCCATGGCACATTTTCTAAGTAAAAGTTCCTCATGGTCCTCTCACTGACACTGATGACTAAACTGGCACTCATCTTTTAAACTGTTTTTCACCCAAGTTTGGAGTCAAATTTTCACCTTCTTCAGAGGGATGGGGTGTGGGGCATCTTCTCTACCCACCACTTCCTCATTGCAGGCTGTGAAAACACATATGCCTTTATTCACCCTTTCTTTTGTCGACCCGAGTGCCATGCCTACCTCTTTGTTTTCCCTGCTGAGCTTCAGCGTTCCCACCTGCAGAACACTGTGGCTCTGTGAGGCTTCGAGTGCAGAGCATGCAGAGCTCAGCAGTGAGCAACTATGTGGCCTATCAACTATTGATTTCTGGGCTTGGTTGCTACTCCACAACTGGATTCAGCCATCTGTGCATGGCATGTGTGATGAGGTACTCACTGAGTCCATGAAGGCTGTTGATTGTGACTGGTTTGTGTATATGGAACCTGTGATCGTCACCACTCCACCTCAACCCCATTAACTAATTGTCCTAATAGTGGAGTGGCTTCACACCATAGCACATGCAACCAATCCTCAGGCCAAATCAGCCACCACAGCCACCTACACATAAATAAAACCTAGCCAGTTCTAAAGATTCCTTTTTTTCCCCAAGGTTCTGGGAGTTGTAGTACGTAATCTCCAGGTCTACTGTAGGTCTTCACAGGACACTGAAAAAAGTATTACTTCTTTTTCTTACCTTAGTAGCATAAATTTGCATGTGATAAATTTAAAAGCTCCAGAACAGAATCTGTCCTGCACTAAACTCGCCACATCCAGTTGGAACTTACTTTTTTTCTACTGCTCCTTGCATTATACGCATGCCTGACAGAGATACAGTGCCTGCCTCATTCCAGCATTTCCTTGTATTCATCAATGTTATCACCAGCTATTGCACGCCAAGTATCTGAGAGTCACCCTCTCTCTCCAAGACATCTCTTTAATCAATATATTTCTTCTTCTTCTTCTTCTTCTTTTTTTTTTTTTACTATTGCTGCCTTAGTTGAGACCTCCATTATTTCTTTCCTGAACCATGTCAATTACTTCCTTCTGGTCTCTGCTCCCTTTAATTTATCATCCTCATCTGCTTCCAGAAGTAGGTTTTCAAAACACAAATTTGAGCATGTGTGTTTCTTTATTAGACTATTTGTTAAGGTTCCCACTGATTGTAAGAATCAGACCAAAATTTTAAACTATCTTCTCCTCCAGTATCATTTTCTGATTCTGCTACTCAGATGTTCCATGCAAATGGCCATTTACTGTTTCCAGAAAGTTCCAGGCTAATGAAGATACTTAGCTTTGGTCCATGCTGTTCTCTTGGCCCAGAATTCCTTGCTTATCTCCCTCAAGACTCAACTCACATTATCCAAATTTTGTCAAATCTACCCAGATGAGTCTTTGGGCTTCGTCCTCTGCAAAACGACTGACCCACTCTCTCCTCCAGATCCCCAAAGGCTTTGAGTAGATTTCTATTATAGTACTTAGTACAGTACTTTATAATTATTTGGTTACAAAGTAGGATTTTAAGCATTAGCTAAATTAATAGCTAAAAATGAATAACTGTATAATGTATATATTCAGTAAGAAGATGCTAACTTTGTAATTATTATATTAAATAATGAAGATTAGAGCTAAGTTAATTCTCTAAGTTAACAATTAGTTAATTCTCAAACCAGGGACTTATTTACGCGACTATTATGAAGTAGCAGGCAAAATGTGCTTCCATTAGAACATTAAAAAAAGAAATAATTATTGTTTCTAGATAGAATCAATACAGAAAATTACAAACATGAAAATGAATCAGCCCTGGCTGGTGTGGCTCAGTGGATTGAGTGCTGGCCTACGAACCAAATGGTTGCCAGTTTAATTCCCAGTCAGGACACATGCCTAGGTTGTGGACTCGGTCCCCAGTGCAGGGTGAGTGAGAGGCAACCACACATTGATGTTTCTTTCCTTCTCTTTCTCTCTCCCTTCCCCTCTCTAAAAATAAATAAATAAAATATTTAAAAAAGGAGATGAATCTAATTTTGTCAAAATCAAATTATTTCCAGTACAACTTAAAAGAAGTTGTCTCAAATATGTGTCAACAAACATGTGATTTCTTCCTTGTCAAATGAAGAATCAACAGGATCCTGCTCAACTTATAACTTCTGTTTCCTGTATCCTACCCTCCACTAAACAACCAGAATAGAGGGTACAAATTAATGAATTTTCATCATCCACAGTGTAGGCCAATGGGATTAATTTTGAAAAAGCTTTTCATCCTTACTATGTTTTAGCTAGCCATCCTAGTAGCTATTTATGCCAATGGTAGCTTTGAAAAGAGTGTAGGCTGCAAGATTATGGGAATTTTCTGGTTTATTAATTTTTAGCAGCCTTAGAAGTCATGCAGTAGAAGAAGGTAGAGTGATCTTTTCACAATCCAATTAGCTAAAAGTAGTTGATGATTTATAACGGTGCTGAGATTGATAATTTGCTGGCTTTTAACCACCAAGACATGGTCAGCCTTTCTTGTTGGGACTCTGATGGGCCTAGGCAAGACCCTGTGCTCATGCATCAGTGGTCCTGGGTGCCCACTGGGCAGCCCTTAGGGTGACTTTTCACACTGGGACTTGTCAATAATGAATCTTCCAAGGCCTGCAAATCAGTGCCTTTCAAACTTGTGATTCACGCTAAGAAACGTTTTCTGTCACAACCCAGCACATACACACAAATTCATGAGAAAATACTTTTACTGTGTGCTCTGTAGTCTGATATTTACATTGTTATTTACTATTTGTGGAGACATAGGCAGGTTATCTAACTTCTTTAGCCTCAAATTTTCTCATATGTAAATTAGAGATATTAATACCTACCTCAGTATCATTGCTAGAATTAAATGTAATGAACAAAAAGTACCCAGTGCTGCACATTACACAATAAATATATTTCTCTGTTGTCTTTATAAATAATATTTAATTGCATTTCTAAAACCCCTGCCTTTGGTTTACCATAAAACATAGTTATTGCTATTTTTATTTAAAAACCTGTTTTGTGAGGTATTTTGATGAGACAATAACTTGAATCCTGAAAAAATTAAGGTCATTTGAAGGCTTTAAGCTTTGGAATAATTGAAAGCATTCTAAAGCTGTTGCAATGTATTTTTTCCTGAATATAGTAGCTATTCTTTAAGCCACTTATTAAAGAAACTAATATTATTCATTACCAAAGTTGAATACTTATCGTATGCTTTAGGGTACAGGAATGAAACCACAAGGCACATATTGAAGTATATAAAATAAAAAATTGAAGAAATTAATGTAAAATAAGAAATCTGGTCTTTAAATAACATCTTTCTGATGCAATTCTCTGGTGATGCAGATTTAGGTTAGGCGCATTACCTGAAACAACTCCAGGCTCAATATTTAGAAACACACACACACAACAAGAAGGAGTCCATTGTGCGGTTTCCTCTGCAAGAGTCGGAGATGAGGTGCAATCAGATGTCCAGGGACACCTGTGCTTCTGCCCTCGCTTTTGGGTAGGAGTGCTTTTACCTGCACTCTAAGGTAACTGAGCCTTCCTTTAATTTCCATAATGCTACATTAGAATCAAAGAACCAAAAATGAAATTTGAAAATTATAATAAAACATAAGGTATAGCTGACTTTTAAGAAGCATGCACAAAGTTTTATTTGGTTCATTATTACCTCTGAACTAATTAAGAGTAGTTTGTCATTTTGTCATTTTCAAGGTGCCTTCACACTTGAAATGTGACTCTTACAACGATTCTGGGAGTTTAGTGGATCAAACATTGTTATCATCTTCATTTTAAGATGGAGAGACTAAGTTTCAGAGAAATTGCATTATTTGGCTAAGATTTATGCAGAGCAAGGAAATTTTTAAAATCCAAAACTAATGCTCATTCAACTGATATATACACTCTTAAAAGATTCAGAAAGCTTGTCACATTTTGCCATAACACAGACCCAAGAGACACACCCTGCAGTGTGCCTCTCTGTGCCCTCTGTCAACTGAACAAGAGATTGAACAAATGCAGTAACATCCCTCACATGGAGTTCTGGTGTGACTTGGAACATATTAGCTAATTTACCTGGTTGTCTTCTGTAGTAGGTCCTCGGAGAATGCAGTAGATTAACTGACAAAACATTGGGTGAACTAAGCAGCAAACAACATTAGCTGTAAGTGTTTACCTACCTTGTAAGGGGAACCAAACCAACAAGCTGCAGACTCTCCACCACATACTGTGCCGTGCCGCTGACACCCTGTGTCAACTTCCTGTAGAATCTGCAATAATGGGGCAGAGTGGTCTTTTTTGAAGGGGGAGAGGCAGTAGCTCTGTGACCTCATGTGTCTCAATTCCTCCACCTACTCTGGAAGCCCCCTCTGTACTAAGCTGCCCCCAAAACACCTCCAGGTGGAACATTTAGTGGACCACATGTGTCATTTGCGTCGTGGAGAGGTGTGAGTGATGTGTTGGTGGCACAAATCATTCTATTACCCGTGGGTAGTACTGGTAAGTCATCTAGTTGCAAGACTTTGGGTGAGAGGATGTGTGAGCAACAGATTAAAATGTCCCTGTGAAGTAATGCCACCTTATTTTTACTTTTTAATTTATTAAACAATTATGATTAGACAAGTTTTGCTGAAACCTTGGGAATATTTTATATTTCTAATTCTGACAACAATTTATAATGCTTATCAGGATCAAAATTCATTCATTCACATATTTGCTCATTAAAAAAATCTGTATATCTTCCATCCATCCATCCATCACCCATCCACCCTTCCTTCCATCCTCTACCTTTTCATCTATTCAGCCATCTAGTACACACTGTTATTTATTTATTTTAATATATTTTCTTGATTATGCTATTACGGTTGTCTATATTCCCCTCTTTGTTCCCCTCCTCCTTGTACCACCCATCCCGCCAGCATTCCCTCCCTTAGTTCATGTTCATGGGTCATATATATAAGTTCTTTGACTTCTACATTTCCTACATTATTCTTAACCTCTCCATGTCTATTTTGTACCTACCACTTATGATTCTTATACCCTGTACCTTTTCCCTCATTCTCCCCCCTCTACCTCTTTGCTGATATCCCTCCATGTGATCCCCATTTCTGTGATTCTGTTCCTCTTCAGTTGTTTGTTTTGTTTTTGTTTTTGTTTGATCATGTGTTTCTTTCACCTTAGTCTCGGTGATGGAAGATTTTAAGACATTGGAGACTGACAAGGAAGAGGAAGAACAAACCACTCAAGAACCTGACTTGACCACTGGTGAGTGCTCCCCACCACATTTTAAAGTAAACACTGGACATTTTCACCTCTTGTGAGTCCAATAGTGTTTTTCAGCCCTCATTTTTCTTGACCCTTCTGCTGGTTAGTCACTCCCTTGTTCTGTGACTTAGCTGCCCCCTGGCTTCTGTGACACAGTCTGCCAGTCCTGTGACTTTTGCTGACCCCTCTTTCTCTGTGTCCATGAGTGAACTTCCCTTCCTCCTCTCACTGCTAATATATATGTACACGTGCTTCTAACTGGACTTCCCTGTCATTGGTTCTTTTCTGAATTCTTTTTAAAAAATATATTTTCTTGATTACTCTATTACAGTTGTCTCATTTTTTCCTCTTTATTCCCCTCTGCCCTGCAACCCTTCCCAATAGCGTTTCCCCCCTCCTTAGTTTATGCCCATGGGTTGTACATATAAATTCTTTGGCTTCTCCATTTCCTATACTATTCTTAACCTCCCCCTGTCTATTTTGTACCTACCATTTATGCTTCTTATTCCCTGTACCTTTTCCCACATTCTCCCCCACCGCCTCCCCACTGATAACACTCCGTGCGATCTCCATTTCTGTGATTCTATTCCTGTTCTAGTTGTTTGCTTAGTTTTTTTTTGTTGTTGTTGTTGTTTTTTTTTAGGTTTGGTTGTTGATAGTTGTGAGTTCGTTGTCATTTTACTGTTCATATTTTTGATGGTCTTCTTTTTCTTAGATACGTCCCTCTAGCATTTCATATTATAAGGGTTTGGTGATGATGAACTCCTTTAACTTGACCTTATCTGGGAAGCACTTTATCTATTCTTCCATTCTAAATGATAGCTTTGCTGGATAGAGTCATCTTGGATGTAGGTCTTTGCTTTTCATGACTTGGAATACATCTTTCCAGCCCCTTCTTGCCAGCAAGGTTTCTTTGGGGAAATCAGCTGATAGTCTTATGGGAACTAATGTGTAGGTAATGCTCTCCTTTTCTCTTGTTGCTTATAGATTCTCTCCTTATCTTTAATATTAGGTAATGTAATTATGATGTGCCTTGGTGTGTGCTTCCTTGGGTCCAACTTCTTTGGGACTCTCTGAGCTTCCTAGACTTCTGCAAAGTCTATTTCCTTTGTCAGATTAGGGAAGTTCTCCTTCATTATTTTTTCAAATAAGTTTTCAATTTCTTGCTCTTGCTCTTCTCCTTCTGGCACCCCTAGGATTCAGATGTTGGAACCTTTCCAGTTGTCCTGGAGGTTCCTAAGCCTCTTCTCATTTTGTTAAATTCTTGTTTTTTTATTCTGTTCTGGTTGAATGTATATTTGTTCTTCTGGTCCAAATTGTTGATTTAAGTCCTGGTTTCCTTCCTTTCACTGTTGGTTCCCTGTACATTTTCCCTTTATTTCACTTTACATAGCCTTCACTCTTTCCTTCATTTTGTGAGCATACTCAGCCATTTCTGTGAGCATTCTGATTATCAGTGATTTGAACTCTGAATCTGATAGGTTGGCTATCTCTTCATCACTTAGTTCTATTTTTGGAGTTTTGATCTGTTCTTTCATTTGGGCCATAGGTTTTTGTCTCAGTGGGTCTGATATGTAATAAGGGTCGGAACCTTAGGTATTTGCCAGGGCAGGGCAAGGCAAGGCATTTTGCTGTTTGTGGTGCTTTCTGTGGGGGAGGGGTTGAGAGGGAACAATGCTGCTTGCTTAGCTCTCTGCCAGCTTTCAGTCATTTCCCTGGCTACCCACAAGTAAATTGGACCCTTCTGGTGCTGATTCCCAGGTAGTTGAGTTTCTGTACATTCTAGGACCTTGTGGGTCTCTCCAGAAAACTCTCCTGTGAGGCTGGGAGTTTCTCCCACTGTCTAAACACCCACAGGGTTTTTCCGTCAGAGGTTTTGAGGCTTTATATTCCATGCGCTGGAACCCTGGGTTGCGCAGTCTGTCTCGCTCCCCAGTTGTTCCTCCTGGTTTTATGCACATAGAAATGTGGGATGGCCCACTCTACCATCCACTACCTTGCCCGGTCCTCCAGCCGCTGCCTTGCTGCGAGTCCTCTCTGTCTCTGCTTCCCATCTTTACCCCTCCTACTGGTCTGGATGAATATTTCTTCTTTAATTCCTTAGTTGTCAGACTTCCATACAGTTCGATTTTCTGGCAGCTCTGGTTGTTTTTTGTTTTTAAATTTTTTGTTGTCCTTCTTTTGGTTGTGTGAGGGGGCACAGTGTATTTACCTATGCCTCCATTTTGTCCAGAAGTGCCCTAGCACACATCATTTTAAGAGAGAATCAGATATGACAGATAAATTCTTATTTTTAGGACAATGTGATGTAGTGGGGGTGACAATATACAGATTAACAATATTGGTATTTAATCTTCAATAGTTGAACAAATGGAGATAGACTTGATTTCACTTTTCCAGGGGCACATAGCAACATACTAATAAACATGTTTAGAAAATAGAGGCTAGTCTGTAATGTTTGGAAAATTATAAAGGAAATGATATTTACTGGTTGTAATTGACATGAGTGCTAATATTCTGTAAATGTGTCAATGATTTGGATAGGAAATATTCTATCCATCAAAAATGTCTTTAAAATATTTTACCTATTTCAAAAGGCAGAAAGAGAATAAAAAGAGAGAAAAGAGAGCTTTCTTAAGAAGTTTGGCACAATCTAATATGTCTTAAATTATATGGTGATATGGATGCCTTGTAATATTGGCTAAAAAATGCAGATTGCCAGAGTCAGCCTGGATTGATTAAATCAGAATTTCACTTGAATGAGGAGTCACCTGTCTATTTAATAAGCTCTCTAGGTATCTGTAGCATAAGTGAAGGCAGTCTGGCTTCCTTACCCAGGTGTCTGGGTAACTAAGGGAAGTAGTGTTCCCATAGCCCTGGAGGGGCCTGATAACCAGTGTTCCCATAGCCTTGAGACTGGGTCTGATAAACTATTCCCATAACATGAGATGGGCTTGCATGTGCAGAATTATGTTATGTTATATAATGTTCTGGCAGTTTTCTGGCTTTGTTCCTCTCTAGTACTTAAATAGGTAAGGACTCCCTACTGGGTGCAATAAGGAGAGACACACAAAAATGAGGCAGGAGACAGTCAGGAAGGGAACTCCAGGAGTTCTGCAGGGCTTGGATAGAGAAAACATCCATACATGACAAAGACCCCCTAAGACTGGTTGTTTCTGTTTTCTGGGATAACTTTGAATCATGGAATGTGCCTGCGCACTACCCCTGATTCATTATAATAGCGTTATAATAAAATAACATTGTGGGACTCCCTTCTCCAGTAGCCAATCAAGAAAATCTTGGGAAACCACACATGCGCAGTAGCTTTGAAATGTAACTCTTTGTATCTGCGCAATAGAAGCCCGCCAAAGACTAGCCGGGAAGCTTCTGCCCTATAAGAAGAAAATCCGCCCAGCCCACGTGGTCAATCTCTGCTCAGAGTTGGCCCGCTCCCATGTTCTGTGGAGTGTACTATCACTTAATAAATCTTCCCTCTTTCTTTATACTATAAACTCTGTGTGTTCGGCTCAATTCTTTGTCCTGATCACTAAGAACCTGGTTACCTGCGCCACCTGTGACAAAAAGACAGGTGCCACGACGGGTGCCATGCTGGGGAGCAAGAGCCATGACATGTGCTATGCGGAGACATGCAGATAGACATGCAGTTTGGAGCATGTGTAGCTCACCCACCCATGAATAAAGGCATGCCAGACATCCCAGCTGCTCCATGAATATTATTCTGTCTGTGCAAATACCATGGACCTGCCTGGCTTTGAAGGGTGGCAGCACAGTATCACAAGGGAAGTTTGAGCAATACCGGCTGTGAGTGTTCTGGAATAGAAACCAAGGGCTGTGGGACCTAGCCCTGACTCTGCTATTTGCTGGTGTGGCTAGGGTCACAGAAGGTTCTCCTTGCTGTTGGTTGATTATATTGAGATATATTGACTTACCTATGGAAGCAGAGAGTGACTGTGGCATTGCACCATTTTTAAAATAAAGAATTAAAGAGTTCGCCTGAGGTGGAACAATGAGTCTGGCAGAACTGATAGTAGAAACAAACACTTCTGAATCTTTGGTGTGATTATTATTTTTTCCTCATAAGATTCTACTCCACGGACTCTAGTTTCTATAGTTAAGGTTCCATTGGGTGTCTGAGCATTTGATTTTCCTACTAATGCAGTGTCCTTGCTTTGGGGTGAGGCTCTATTTTTGTAACCTGTCTCATACCACCTTAAGAAAGCCCAAAGACGATGCACATGAGGTATCTCTCTGGGCCTCCCATGGGAGGTGAGAATTGACCTTGGCTAGTTAACAATCTCTCACATTTGCACCTAGCAGAGTGCTACATTCTTTACAGGGATTTCTAATACTTCCAGTCAGAGCACAGGAGGAGAGGGCATTCCCTCCAGTACTACCAGGTGTGGCATCCTGGTGTCAGCAACATGTCTGGACAGAGATATTGGCTGGTGTTTCAGATCTTGAGCTTATATAAGTTGAATCTAGAAGGAGGTAAAAAACCACTTTTACAAGAAAAAAAAAGTTAAAATGCCATCATGAGACTCTTTATTTTAAGCCAGTGGGGGGGAAAGTTGAACCAATTTTGAACTAAATCCAGGTAAGGGGATTACAAAAGGATCATGTTGCTTCTAATTGTGGTTTTCTGTAATTTTCTGTTGGGTAAAAACCACACAGAAACACAAGTGAAAACAGAATGAATACAGGACTTAGATGTCCAGAGAATGAAATATTCTGAGATTGAAACTTAAATTTACCATGCCATCTATCAAGTGATGGGTTTTAGTGCAATACCTATGAAGGATTGACATAAAATCTGCCAGGTGTTCATTTAACTGCAGACAGGTAGACTTTCTCTTCACTTTCCATTCTCTTTCTAAAACTCAAATTTGATGTTATTCTTCTACTCATAACTCTCAGTGGTTTCCTTTTACCTGAAGGTTATAGTCCAAACCATTGAGCAAGTCACTCAAGGCCACTCACGCCCTGGACCCCATCCACCTTCCCAGCTGCCCTGTAACCACTCCCCAGCGTGGACCCATAGACAGTTCTGGCTGTATTTCAAGCGCAGGTGTGGGCATACTGCATTGTAATTCACAGGTCCTCTCTGCCAGAAACGGCCATCTCTTTCTGGGGAGACTCGATTCATCCTGCAAGACCCAGATCAAATGTGGCACTTCTCAGAGTGTGGTAGTAACTAGTGATTAAGAACATGGATTCTGGAACTACAGCCTCAGTTTCCTCGACTGTGAAACAGGTGCAATGACAGCCCCCATGCACCAGATTGTTGTGAAAATTAAAGATATCAAATGTACTTAAGTGACTGGCACATAGTAAATAATATATGAGTTAGCTGTTACTATTCTATATACTCCTAGAAAAAATAGATGCTCTACTTTTCACCCCCACAATAGTTTTGAATTTAAATCATACTAGTTTTTATTTTGATTTGCATTATATTTAGTTGAATATACATCAGTCTCCTTTGCTAGACTTTGAGCTGCCTGAAGCCAGTTTGTTCCTTATTTGCCGCAGTGCTCACAAGGCCTGGCCCAGACACTTTCACAGTACAGCTGTCTTAAAAACAGCTCTATTGGCATATATTTGACAATGAGCTGCGCATATTTGAAGTGGACAATTTGATATGTTTTGACCTATCCATACACCTATCAATTCATCACCACAATCAAATATCCGTCATCCTCAAAAGTTCTCCCTTGCCTTTTTATTATTTTATTATTATTAGTTTTTGAATTTAATGGGGGCAACCTTGGTTAATGTAATTATACAGGTTTCAGGGGTACAATTATATAATACCTCATCTGTATATTGTACTGTGTGTTCATTACCCCAAGTCTCCTTCCATCACTGTTTATCCCCTCTTTGCACTCTTCTGCCTCCACTACCCCCTTTCCCTTTGGTAATCCCTATGCTGTTGTCTATGAGGGTTTTTTTTTTTTTTTTTTTTGCGTAATCTTTTCACTTTTCACCCAGCCCCACAATCCCTTCCCATCTGACAGCTATTAGTCTGTTCTCTATGTAAGATCCCTTCTTCTTCTTCTTTTTTTTTTTAAATGCTCACCCAAGGATATATCCATAGATTCCAGAGAGAGAGAGGAAGGAAGTGGGGATGGGGTGGGGAGAGAGAGAAATTGAACTCGTGAACTTTCAGTTTACAGAATGATGTCCAACCAACAGCCACACTGGCCAGGGCCTCACATCCCTTCTTAAAACAAGCACTGTTCGGCTTCTGTCACCATAGTTTAGTTTGAATTTTGCAGAATTTTACATAAGTGGAATCATACACTGTGTTTTCTTTTGCTTTGCTTCTCTCACTCAGCACATGTATTTGAAGCTCCATCTATGGTGCAGCATATGCAGAGAGTTCAATCTTTTCTGTTGCTGAGGAGCAGTTCAGTAAGGACTATGCCACAGTCTGTTTACTCATTCATCTGTAGCTGGACTTCTAGGTTGTTTACCATAGTATAGTCCTAATACTCATTTATTAAATTTAATCAATTGTAGGAAAACTTTAAATAATGGGAAATGGGTATGTTCCTACACTGCTTTTCATGATACTCTCATAATTCAGTGAAAAAGGTCAAGGTTAGCAAAAGTAGCTAAATCAATATGCTGGTCCTTAGTTGGCACTTGGGGCATCTCTCTTGACCCCTCAGAGGCTGGAAAGATGAGACAGGCCTGCTGGGCTCCACTCTGAGAAGTCAGTGGAAGAGAACCAGCACACCCAAAGTCACACCTCCTCCATGAGGCACCCAGGGTGGGACTTAAAGGTTCTGTCCCCTTGCCTCAGAGTGGAGCAACTCTGAAGGGAAGGTTCCAGCTCCAGAGCTCTCATGAGATCCTGATCAGCTGAGGCCTTTGTTGTGACTGCATTTCAATTCAGCTGCTCTCTCTGCCTGATCTTGCTTCCTTCATGGGTGTTGTCCCTAGAGCAGTATCCAATAGGCTCCCACATGCAAATATCCCTCTCTGCATCTGGCCCAGGGTACCTGACCCACAGCAGCACTTGAAATATGAGTGAGTCACATGAACTAGTGAATGAAAGAATGAAGGAACTTTCCATTTAAGATATAAACACTGCTCCTTTTGCTCTGAAACCTAAAAGGATGCCTGACTTTTCATTCTTCCAGAGCATTAGTAGAATCTTACTTTAAATTTCACTGGGCAAGGATAAGTATATCTTTTTCATCCATGGGTGTGATATTGAACTGGTCACAAAACTTGATAAATGTCACGAGAGTTTATTGGACTCAGAGAATGAAAATGGGTTGTGGAGGAAACGCTGCAAGGCAGGCTTGTGAATGACATGCACTTGTGGTTTTTATGGTCTTTCCGACTCTTTCATCACCCACACTTCAGCCTTCAGCCCATAGTGGGTTCCACAGGGGTAAGTAGCCGATGTAGCTGCTTAGCAGGGTGGAGGGAAAATATGAGGTTGGAGCATACTGGGCAAGGAGTGACCTTTTACCTATTCCTAATGGAAAAATGTCCACTGACCACCTTGTATGTGGGAAGCCTTGCAACTGAGCCCATTTGTCATTTTGACCTCATTTCCTGGAAGTGTCATTTGATGAGGTGGTGGCATGGGGACAGATTTTAGAGAAATAAACAAACATACTCTTTATTCCCCATCATCACCTTGGTCAATGTAGATTGTCAGGAAGAAAAAATTGAAAAAGACATTTATTAAATAGGTGACACAGACTGTTTTAGGGGTCACAAAAGATAGGGGATTTCCCCATGTAGAAGCCACTGTTTTTTTGCTGCAATTATGAGAAAGAACTAAACTTTCTTTTTGCCCTTTCATGGCTTCTGTGAAGAAACCATGGCCTTTCCCAAGGCCTGGGCAAGAGGGGGCATTTCCCAGCAGGTGCTGCAAACGGCTAGCTCACACCGAGGCCTGGGATTCTTGGGGCACTGCTGTAATCTCACACAAAGCGGCAGTGAAGTTTCTAAGCGAGAACAGCAGCCTTTATGATTAGTTAGTAATTGAGAAAAAGGCTTCCTAGGAGCAGCAGAGCCTTAGTGGGACGTGCGTGGGAGTAGGAAGCAAACAGACCTAGGCTTGCCGCCTGGGCCCTTTCACTAGCAGCTGTGTAGCCTGAGCAAACGGCTCGCCCCTTGGTACCTGTTTTCTCTTCTGTGAAGTGGGGAGAACAAGTACAGCACAGGGTGACTGGGAGGTGTGGGTTAAATGGAGCACTCAAAGTGCCTGGCACAGCAGCCTGGAGATCCCCCATTCATCTGCAGGCCTCAAACTCCTGGAGCTGTGTCATGTCGCCACAGGGACTGCGTAGGTCAGATGTGCCTGAAAAAGGACAGAAAGTATATGCTTTTGTCCTTATAGTTTCTGCCTAGAACTCATTCTAATTAAAACACCCCCAGTCTGAGCTGATTTCAGAAGGACGCTGTGGTGTGGGAGATGCACCACAGGACAGCAAGGTCTAATGTCAGGTCTCACACTCTCTCCCAGGACATGCCACTTCCCTCAGCGTCTCCACTGCAAACAAGAGGATAGCATGAAAGCAGTGATTTCCAAGCTGTGTTCTAAAGAACCCAAGTACCCCCAGTCTCAGGGTTCTGCAGTACTTTTTTAAAAATTTCTTTAGGAAAATATTTTAAGCTATTAATCCAGGCTCTAGAACCAGGCTGACAAGGCTCAAATCTCAGCTCTAACACTTAGTAGCCATGTGACTTTGAGCAAATTGTTGAATCCTTCTAAGACTCAGCTTCTACTTTGTTTTAAAGATTTTTATTTACTTATTCTTAGAGAGAGGGGAAGGGAGAGAGAAACAGGGAGAGGAACATTGATGTGAGAGAAACATCAGTTGGTTGCCTCTCACACATGCTTTGACCCAGGGACCAAATCTACAACCCAGGCCTGTGCCCTGACCAGGAATCAAACCAATGAGCTTTCACTTTTGGGACAATGCCCAGCCACACCACACTGGTCAGGTCTTCAGCTTTCCATTTTGGTAAATTGGGAATAATAATAGTATCTACCAAATAAGTTTGTTGAGGAAATTTAAGAAGTTTACACATATAAATGACTTAGAAAAGTGCTGGGGTCACTTTGCCAGCCACTGGACACCACCAATCTATGAATTTGTTATGCCGGGTAAACTAGCTTCTCTACCAGACTCCTTCGACTTAGAACAAAATCCGAATGCTTCATCCTCTTTACAATAGAGGTCAGCAAGCTTTTTCTGTGAAGAGCCAGGTAGTGAATATTTCTGGCTTGCAGGCCATGTGGCTTCTACAACAGACTTCTGCCCTAGTACCCTGGAAGTAGCCACAGGCAATACATAAATGAATGAGTGTGGCTGTGTACTAATAAAACTTTATTTATAGACATTGGAATTTGAGTTTCATGTGATTATCATGTGACATAAAACAATATTCTTTTTTTATGTTTTTCAACCCTTATGATTGTGGGCCCTACAAACACAGGATGTAAAAACATCCCTAGCTTGTGGGACATCCAGACATGGGCTGTGGGCCACATTCTGCTTGCGGGCGACAGGTTGCAGGTCCCTGCTGCATAGGACCCCATGTCTGTGGGTCTCTCCAACCTCATTTCTCCCACTTCCTGCTGTTCTTACCAAGCTTTAGTTTCCTGAGCCCTTCTGTTCTAACCCAGCTGGCTTCTTTCCACTTGGGGACTTCTGCACTCCCTTCTTCCTGGAACCTTCCTCATTTAGCTCTTCACCATGACCAACTTCTATTCAGCCTTAATTGTCATTTAAGTGCCACCTGTTTGGGACACCATACCTGCCCATCAGATCTAAAGTAGTACCCCCTGCCCCACAAAACCCAGTTTTTTCCCCCAGATAGCATTGATCAACAGCTGTAATTATGTATCTTGCCTACTTATGTGTTCGTTGTCCGTCTCTCGACTACATGGGCAGAGGTACATCGCTTTCTTATGTGCTACAGTAGCTTCAGCCTGCCACCCTGCTCGGAACAATGTTCAGTCAATATTGTGGAATGATGAGTGAATCCACAACCTCAGTATCTTAGTTTCACACAATGAGTTAATAATAAAGGTTGATCTAACCTTGTAAAATGCTGATGAGAATAAAATGAAAATGTGTTTTTAAGCCTTTATAAAGTTGTACAAAGGGAACGTGGTAAATCATTAAGGCAGCCTCTTCGACAAAGCACAGAATTCAACCAACATAGCCACTTTTACCACAGAAGCTAACTTATGGGGAGAACAGCAAAGTGATATTAGTATGAATGAGGCCATTTTCGTTCCTTGTCCTTGATATTCCCCATAGACAAGAAAATGGCGATATATGTAATGTTTATCTTGGCCTTAGTAAAAGATCTTGTTTATTAGCATGTAGTACTAGGTACTTTGTATTTGTTGTCCCATTCAATAGCCACAGCCATGCAGTAAACAATCAATCATGCAGGTGAAATGAGTCCAAGCAATCTCGTCAGCAGCTGAGCCAGGACCCTCGCCAGCTTTGTCTGACTTCTCTGGGACTTATCTGACTTCCCCAGTGACACACAGACCTTCTGAATTGCCCCATTGGCACATTGGCAACCAGCTAGCTGAATGAACCTCGGTATCTGTTCATGGCCAGGAGCAAGCCCTCTCTGGGGAGGGGGGGACATGTTGATTTCTGGCGAAATGAAGTATATCTTTCTTCAAAAGGAAGGCTTTTTTGGTCCTCAACTTAAAAAGACGTTTTGTTGATTTTAGCTTAAATAAATCCAAAGCACACTGATTTATTTTCTTTGGATGTTTGCAGGCAGCCTTTACATACATCGGAAAAGGGCAAAATGAATTTGGGAACCCGTCAAGCAGACATACTGAGAACCAGCCACAAGGCTAAACCTAGGTTGGCCTGTTGTCAGAAATGAGTTTAACTGTTAGGTTTTTGCAGGAAGTCAACTTTCCAGGGCAGGAGCTGGTGGTGTCCATGAAAGTCTGCATTCCTTTCCCGGGCATCAGTTTTCACACGTGGTTTACTGAAAATCTATTAGCTTAATATACCCTTACTTTAAAAAGGGGCTCTGTGGAAGAGATGAATGACAATTACTGATGGAGTGGAACAGCTGTAACAATAGACTGCAGTAAGTTATGTGAACAGGAGTATAGCAGGGCCACAGCTTTCCGGAGAGCCGGGCCTCCTTTCCCGCCCACCCAAATCCTCTCCCCTCCATGGGTGGTTTCTGCAGGGCCTCGCAGGGGCGGCTTGGGCTCGAAGGCTTGTACAGGCAGCAGAAGGCTTGGGAGCTTCCTTTCCTGCCCCCCCCCCCCCATTGGGGTGGGGGGATGACAAAGGATGCCAGGCTGGCAGGGGCCAGGCCTCAGGGCTCTTGATGCATCCTTCCGCTTCCCTCCGCAGCAGGGGTCCCTCGGGCCCTGGGCCAGGAATTGTGCTCTTAGTGGACGTTTGCACAACCGTAATGACCACAGTAACCTAACCTGCAACAGTGGTGGAAATAGAGACCACTCGGAATTTACCGTGAGATCGCTCTGATTGACTGAGGACACAATTTTTCTTTATTAAATCACTGACGAGCCTCCTGGGTGAAGATGCGCCTGGGATGGGACGAACTCATCACACCCTGAGGGAGCTGCAGCTGCGAGGGCACGCAGCCAGGAAAGCACGGACGCCACAGGTGGTTTACAGGTAACTTGGCAATACAAGTAGGTATGGTTTCTCATTTACAGACCTCCTTCGTCAAATCAATACACCCAAATAACCGGAAAAAAAAGGATACAATAGCCTTACAAAGGAGAAAGAAACCAACAGACCTCTGAGGACAGCTTTAGCATGGCCTGTGCGTTACTTGGATGGTGTTCTCATGTTGAGTGGTAATTAGAGAAAAGAGCAGTATGCTTTCCCGTGCGTGTCCTGTACTGAGTCCAAGAATAGAACAATCTTCCCTTGACTTTTTGTAATGGCTAGTCACTTTCCTAGGAAAATTCACTATGTTGAAGTATTAAAGAGAAGCAAATCTCATTTTAATCCTTTGTTTAAAGATGAAAAGCATCTGCCATTCCCTAAAGGAACATTTCCCCTTCACCCCTGTAAGTGAATATTAACCTCAATAGATGTTAAATCGCTGCTGTCCCAGCCTAGCAGGCGAATTTCTTCCACTCCTCCTTGACAAGCAACTAGCAGCTCTAAGCTGTCACACATGGGCGGGACCACAATTTAAATGCAAAGAACCCCGTGCCCCATTAGCTGAGAAGTTCCTGTGCGTACAGTTGTGACAGTGCCTGTGAGATGAAAGGAGGTTCATCTGCATTCTAACACACACTCAGAGTAAATTCAAAAGAGCCAGTTCAGCACCGCTTTCAACTTCAACCCTGGGCAGCAGAGTGCCCAGATTACAAAGGAATGCCTCCTTCTTTACCACACAGGAAAGCCCTTCTCAAGGTGATGAGATAGGAACTTCTCTAACTGCAGCTCTTCAATCAGTTCCCAATAACACTGGGCGACTGATAGAACAAGCTTTGTTTAATACGAACACAGTTAGCTGAGTAGAAAAGATGCATTGTGGGGATGCTGGACACAATTGGAGGGCCACTGATATGCATTCTAAATACCACTGACAGGAAAGTGACCACATCAGCCTAAAATGCAAGAAATTAGCAACAGTGATTTACCAAACTGACATCACTCCAGAAAATATTATCTTTTATTTTTATTTTTGCAAAATCATCTTTCAAATATAAGATTATTTTAAAATAATTCTTTGGTTAAAGTATAATTCAAATAAAAAGCAGAAACTCCTGGAAGCCCTTCCTACAGGGTGAACAATACCTCCCTCTTTCAGCCACCAGATGGCCATTTAATCAGCCACTTGGACTGCACGAATCTGAATGTCATGGAAAACCCTGTGCTCTGAAGTCCAAGCTGGGGTAAGTGGTGAGCTCTGAGCCATCCCTGTGGTAATGGAGACAGGGCCTGGGAACCTGAAACTCTAGCTTGTGCGTGAAAATGTGTGGACTGTTCTTGTCCAGTGAGGCATAGATGTGGCATTTTAAAATCTCGGAAACCAAAGTCCCAGCGCTGACAAACGCTGGGGTACCAGAAAACTGACGCAGTCCCTGGTACAAGCGGCAGAATGATTCCCTCTCAATCCCATGTTAAATCCTCTAATTCCATCTGTTTGTCTCAGACAACTTTCCACACTTAAAAAAATCCTCTCTACAAAAAACCATTTGGTTTTTGTATCTGGCATTTCCTTTCTCCCTTCCTTTCTTTTCCCACCCCACCCCATCAACATTTGTTCTTAATAAGCACCAGGCTCAGATCAAAAAACACCAGTCTAAACTTCAGGTTCTAGTATTAACCTGGAGCATTTGAATGAGTACGAAATCATGTTTCTCTTATTATTCAACATGATTTCCAAAGAATTTCTCATTAGGAGCTCAAGTTTAGTTGTTTAAATAGGTAGATGTGAAAAGAGAATTTATTGTGAATTCAGATATTCGGGCCATTTTAAAAAGCAATCTGGATTATTACAGCAGAGCAATAAACTCTTAGTTTACTCAGGGTTTTCCACCCAAACTATTCAGAAAACCACTTCAGACTTCTGCTTCCTTTTGCTCATGTAGACAATAGCCCAAGGCTCTGTCTGCTTTGGACTAAGGACCATGGACGGTGGCCCAGCTACACTGACCTGTCAGGTCACCACAGGATGCAGACAACCCAGAGGGAGGGAGAGGGTAACCCATTCTGAACTCTGTTCTGTGTAAGTACAGACACAACCCAGAACATACTGCTACTATTTTCAAGGAAATTGCATGAGAGGTATTCAAGCATGATTCTGAGCATTGAAAGACCACGAAAATTTGTTCAAAATCTAATAAACATTATAGATGATTCACTTCCTTACAGATAAAAGAATGGCAGCAACATTATATGAACTGTAATGTGATGTTTCTCTTAAACCCTTTAATGAGAGTATTTCACCAATTTTAAGGTTAAAACATTTATATTAATGATGCCAGCATAGAATTACTTCTATACTCAGAAGCTGGATGGTCTTTGTGCAATGCCAGAAGAAATCAAGATTTGCTCCTTAAAATGTAAAATTTATGACATGTTTCTTTAAGTGACTTTTAAACCCCCTGACTACAATCCTCTTGCTGATTAACGCACAGGGAATCATTTCACTCCTCTTCTTTCCAGGGAATCATCACATTCCCATTTCCAATAGGTGCATAGACCTATTATTTATTTATTTATTTTTAGAGAGGGGGAGGGGAGGGAGAAAGAGGAGAGAAACATCAGTGTATGGTCGTCTCTCTCTGCCCTGACTGGGAATTGAACTGGCAACCCTTTGGTTTGCAGGCTGGCACTCAATCCACTGAGCCACACCAGCCAGGGCTATTTTCTATACACCATATTTACCATATTTTATGCATTTGGGTTCTGAAGCCTATGCAATGCTACAATATATATTGATTTGTTTTGCACTAATGCTCTTTAAGTGGCTGGGATTTCATTTTGCACACGTATGCTACACAGACCAGACCAGACACTGTCTGCTGCCGTCAGCACTCAGCTCGTCACACAATCAAGTAGACATTGATACCTGATGTTTTGGCTTGATTGTCATTTATTTTCTTTAGCTAAACTCCCTCTTGATTCAGGAAGCAGGTGTGAAGGGAAACCACAGGATGTGCTTCTCCCAACTTTCCTTAAGTTGCCCTACCTATATATTTAAAATTATTATAGAGAAACAAACACAGAAGGACAGCCCGCGTCGCCGTGCTGTCGTGACTGTCATTTCCGTTAGCTCCCTGACTTCGTTATGCATCCCTGCTACAACTGGTGCATTTGTGGATGTCCTGTTATGATGGACATGTGCTGTATGTGAGTGGACAACAACCTGACTCTTGGTATGGTTTCTAGATGTCCATATTGCACAAGAATGAGCTTTTTGCTGACTAAAAAATGTATGTCACACACATCCTTTCAAAACGTCAACTGCCTTAACCCAGTGACCACAGTCCAGACTCCAGGCCAAGGACAAGCAACCACGGTGATTCAGAAGTTGGTGGCTCTTTTGGTTGCAACACGGTTAATTCAGAGTCACTTTATATTTTGCAAGTTCTTTGCTCCCACAGTTGAATACTTCACACATTTATCTTATTTTCCTCCTGAGTAGCCAAAAGTGCTTTGGAGAGCAAGTGTGCCTTGTCCCCTGTTTCACAGATACAGGCAGCTGCTCTGGAGAAACCTGGCAGCACCAGAGGAATGTCTGAGTCCTCAGGGCACGCGTCCGGACCCAGCAGTGCTGGGGGTCACACTGAGAGCATAATTTGATGTGTAACTTAGAACGATGCTCTGCAGGGCACATTTTCTGAGAGCCTGATAAGAATCCTTCAGCGTGGTTTTGTCTGACTGAAACATGAGTTAAAGAGAAAGTCCCATTCCTAAACTGGCAGCTCACTGTTGCTCCAGCTGGAGTCTGGACGCCCTCCTTTCTCCTACATCTTTCCTCCGGCCTGGCTGGTGCCCCCACGGGAGGGCTCAGGGGCCTTGGCGGTGCACCAGCAGGAGGAAGGATACATCCTCTGCCTTAGCAGGTGCCTCAAATTAGGGCGACAATCCTCGAAATCCTTGTTAGCTAGGTAAGAGTCCAGAGACAGAGAATGAATTTTATCCCTGAATCAAGTTTTTTTTCTCCTTACACATAGTCTCATTGCAAGAATTTTAAAGCATCAAAGGAAGTATGCAAATTATTCTGAGCTGTCTGCTTATAATGGGGTGCAGACTTTTTCACTGTTTTAAACACACAAAAAGATGCTTCCCCAAAGGCGTTTTCAAGCCCTTTTCCTTCTTCATTGGGGTGGTTCAGTCTTGTAGCAAGGTCTCTCTCCAGTTGAAGCCTCCAGTCGGCCCATGGGTAAGAGGAAGGATGGGTGGGTCTGTCAGCTGCCATATTCCAGTTTCTCCCAATTCTTCACAGGAACAAAAGCCCAAGTATGGAATCTGCAGTAAGAGTAGTAAAGAAGTGGAAAGTAGAAAATAGAGATTTAATGCTTCCCCTTTTACCTAGACACAAAGATCTGCAGGTGGCCCTCAAGAATAAGGAATATTCATAGGAATCAGTAGGGGCTTGACAGACAAGCATCCCTCCAAATCCATAAGGAAGATGAAATGGGAGAAGCTGATAAGTTAGAGGGAAGAGTATTTACGTTGCAAGAGGATTCACCAGAAGCATTTATCAAAGGTGAGCTCCTCAAGTGCAGAGCTGGCTTCTTAACAGTGTGGGAGAAAAAAGGGCAACATAGAAAGCTAAGTTGCTGCGAGTTAACTCCTAATTTCCTATAAGTCAAGCTAAAACCGCAGGGCAGGGGAAAGTGGTGGTGGGAAAATGGAGACAACTGTACTTGAACAACACTATAAAAAAAAGAATAGTATATGAAATGGAGAAGCCAAAGAACTTATATGTATGATCCATGGGCATGAACTGGAGGGTGGGGGTTGCTGGAAGGAATGGGGATACTATGCAAAGGAGGGCAAAGGGGGAAAAATTGGGACAACTGTAATAGTATAATCAATAAAATATATATATATTTTTAAAAAACCGCAGCTTAAACACTTCTGACATGATACTTAGACAATGGGAAAGTGTGTCAGTTTTTGAAGAGCTGTTCATTTGTTTTACCCAGCTTTATTTATTTACGTATTTCCATGTGTCTGTAACATCCAAAGTGGGAGGTGTGCCCTTCTTCATCTCAGTGTTCACAGCATCTAAAAGCTTATTTTGTGTGTGTGTACAGAGCTGCATTTATAAACAAGACACAAATTTCTGCCCTCCAGCAGCTTACAGAGTAAAGGGAAAGACAGATGCATAAATAAGCTTTTAAAAAATGAGAAGACTATTGCAATTGAGTTTGAGCCAGTCTCTGGGGGCACATGGAGGAATCATATTCATCAGCTTGGACGGAGGTGTGTGGGAGGGCGGCTGACAGAGAAGGAAGAACCCAGATGTGTGGGTCAGCCTCACGGCCTCTGGCTCACTGCCCTGTTTCTGGGTTTGCCTTTCTGTCTGACATTTGAAATCACTGCTTCCTGTGGCCCACCAGCCAGGGCCTCGCTTCCGGCTGAGCTTTGTCCCCACCCCCTTCATCCAATCCTCAGTACTCAAGGAAAGCCAGACAATTTGCTTATAATCTTTAGCTACTTCTAAATTTTAGCTCTAAGAAACTAGAACTAGGTCAAACATGTCTTTTCCTCTTACACAGGTCTAATAAAGTGCCTCACACAGAGTACCACTCAGTGCTTCTTGGTTGAGTGAATCAATAAATGCACCTTCCCAGCTCAGAGCACGTGCCTCAGAGAACCTAGTTATCAGCCAGGCATTGAACTATTCTAAAATGACTGGGCACCACAGGCCCCTGGAAAGCAAGTGTAAGTTACCTTTCGGACCATTTGTACAAAGTCCTTGGAGTTCTGAGGGGACAGGCCCTGAAGCTGGCAGGTACACGCTTCGAGGGAAGATGCATGGGCCACAATCAAGATGTTATTTCCTGGGGGGGAAAAGCAAGAACTAAGAAGACCATTTCTATACAGACATATGTAAACTTTGTGAATGCTGGAAGCCAAGTGTTCTGGAGAGGGGCAAACAGTCTCAAGAAAGAGGCCAAATAATATTCTGAAAATGCTTTGTATCGTTAAGGCAGCCTCATGTCATTAAAAACCCATTAATCTTAAAATAATTATAGGTTCATAGGAGGTTACATGTGTAGTACACTTGTCTATATATGAAGTTACTGTTGGCCCTCAGACAACAAGGATTTGAACTGTATAGGTCCACTTACGTGCAAATATTGTTCATTAAATACCGTAAATGGATTTTCTCTTTCTTAAAATCTCCTTAGTAACTTTCTTTGGTCTAGCTTCCTTTATGGTAAGAATACAGTATATAATACATAAAACACACAAAATATGTGTTAACTGACTGTTCGGTAAGGCTTCCACTCAACAGTAGGTTCTTTGTAAAGTTTTTGGGGAGTCAAAGTGACATGTGGATTTCCAGCTGCATGGAGGTTGGCATTCGTAACCCTGCACTAGTCGAGGGTCAGCTTTATGTATTGTATGTTTACAACAGGACTGTGTATGACATGTGCCATGCGTATCATACTATGTATCCATACACAATGTGTGGGTGTGTACACAGTATGTACATTGCACGTACACATATACTGGGAAGGTCCCATGCACCCTTTACCCAGTCTTCTCTGATGTCTTGCCTAATTGGCATTTTATCACCATCAGGAAATGGACACTAGTACAATTCACATAGCTTATTTAAGTTTCACCAGGTTTTCTTAATTCTGTCACATGTGTATCTTTTTGAAAATATACCACAATCAAGATACAAAACCATCCTTTGCCTACAGTTCTTTCTACTACTCTTAGTATAGTTCTTAGTGTTGCCATGTAGACCTGTGAGCACTGGCGACGTTCTGGTTGGTACAACATGCTGGGCGTCATTACAGGAGGGTCATCAAAGTGGAAGTAGTGTGAGTGGCTTTGTGAGTGATGACTGAGAGGTGGGAATCATCTGCAGCACTGTTGACCAGGGGTCTCCACTGTTAACAGTTCAGTGCGTGTAATTCCAGGCTTTGCTCTATGAAGATACATATTTTAACTTAAAAAAGCAATGGGAATGTTTATACTCTTTTGCAACCTGCATTTTTACTAAAAATTCTATAGTGAATAGTCAGTTCTACAGATCGTTAACTAGTAGTTCAATGTTGATAAAATTCAATAGCAAATAGACTGGAGCCTTATAGAACACTTCCTGCTTGGTGGTGACAGTGGCAGTATGTGTGTTTGTGTAGGTGTGTTTGTGTGTAGATGTTCACGCCCTGGATCACTTACGGGGAAAAAAAATGTTAGGTTAAAGGACTTCTAGAAATTGTAACAGGGAACCTCCTTCATAAAGTGCAAGATAAAGAGCTCTCATGTCAAAATCTAAGCTATTTCATTTTGAAACTAAATTTGGTGTATTCCCATGGAATACCCACCATTTTAGGTATTTAAGAGAATATTACAAATTTAACATGACAGTATCTACAAGAGAGTTTGGAAATATTTTTTATTTATTAAGTGAGTCTGGCAAAATAAGTTGAAACATCTTGAACAGCCTATTGACCATGCTGGAAAAATGGTCACCTATTTAAAGACAGAGTCCAAAACAATACCACTTACCTTTGCTTTTACATTCACTTATTATTTCCTTTGTTACTTGAAAACTTCTGTTGATGTAAGTGTCATAGGACTCTGAAGCGACTAGCTTGCTGACTGGAATGTGAGGTCTGTAATAGAAAAATGAAACAAAAGCAATAGAACACTTTGATCTTAAGACAAAGCAATTGATATTACTCTTAAGTTTCATTTCAAGACCCTTCTAAAGTTTCTCTAATTCTGTTTATCCATTTTCCAGGGAAAGGGAAGAGGTAGAGTATTTCCACTCTATAGACATGGGGTTAAAATGTACAAAATGTACAGAAATAAAGGCCGGGGTGAAGAGTGTCAGAGTGACCAGTTGAAAAATGAAACATTTGGTGCAGGTTTCACATGCAAGATAATTCATAAGCAAGTCATTATAGACAATAGGAAGCAAAGCGGAAGTTAGATCTTACTATCTATTTAGAACACCAGATATTTCCTAAGCCTCTCTTCAGTAGCCTTACAAACAATAACCTGTAAGGATATTGTTTGGATAGGCTTTATTTTTAACATTTTTCCAGCTTTATTGCAATATAATTAGCATATAACATTGTATAAGGTTAGGGTGTACACCATGTTCATTTCACATACATATATTACAAAATGAGCCTTAGCTAACATGCCCACCATGTAATACAATTAGCATTTTTATTTTTGGGGTGGCAACATTTAAGATGTATTTTCTTAGCAACTAGAAAGTATAAAATATACTATTAACTATAATCAACATGCTGTACATTAGCTCCCCACATCTTATTTACCTCAGACTGTGTAGTTTGTAACCCCTGACCAGCATCTCCCCATTTCCTTCCAGTCCCTGGTAACCACCACTCTTATCGTTGGTTCCTCTGAGTTTGGATTTCGTAGGGTCCACATAAGTGATATGTGCAGAAAATCTCTTGTTTGAGATCCTGTTTTCATTTCCTTTGGATATATACCCAGAGTTGGGATTGCTGGATCATATCATAACTCTATTTTCAATTTTTTGAGAAACCTCTGTTCTGTCTTCCATAGAGCAACACTAATGCACAATCCCAAGAATGATGCAGAAAGGTTCCCTTTTCTTCACATTTCTTGACAACACTTGACAGTCCTTGGGTTTTGATGATAAGCATCCTAACAGGTGTGAGGTGCTGTCTCATTGTGGTTTTGATTTGCATTTCATTGATTAGTGATGTTAAGCATCTTTTCATGTACTTGTGGGCCATTTGTACATCTCTTTGAAAACATACCTGTTCAGTTCTTCTATCAATTTTTTAAATAGAAGTTTTGTTTTTCAATTAGTTTATATTTGGTATTATGTATTAATTTTAGGTGTACAGCATAGAGGTTAGGCAATCATATGCAGACTTCACAAAATTGTCTACATGATATTTGCTGTACACAACTGGTACTGTACATAGTTATTTAAATATTATTATTAACTGCATTCCCTATGCTGTATACCCAGTCCCCAACCTACCTCCCCTGTGGCAACCAGTGGTCTGTTCTCTGTATCTATTCATTCTGTTCTTCAGGTCCTACAAATAAGTGAGGTCATATGGTATTTGTCTTTCTCTGACAGACTTATTTCACTTAGCATAATAATCTCTAGGTCCACCCATGTTTTTGCAAATGGTAAGGTTGTTCGTTCTTTTTTTTTTTTTTTTTTTTTATGGCTGAATCATAGTCCATTGCATACAAAGTACCACCACTTTATCCACTGTCTACTGAAGGGCTCTTGAGTTGCTTCTGTATCTTGGTTATTGTAAATAATGCTGCAATGAATATTGGGGTATTTATATTCTTAGGAATTAGTGTTTTGCTTATCTTTGAATATATGCCCAGAAGTGGAATTGCTGGGTCATAAGGTAGTTCCATTTAAAATTTTTTAAAAGTATTTTTTTTATTGATTATGCTATTACAGTTTTCCCAATTTTCCCCCCTTGATCCTCCCTCCACTCTGCCCTGCCACCTCTCCAGCATTCTCCCCCATTTAGTTCATGTCCATGGGCTGTACATGTAAGTTCTTTGAGTCCTTTGTTTCCTATACCACTTTTTATCTCTCCCCATCTATTTTATGCCTACTAATTATGCTTCTTCCCTGTACATTTTCCCCTCTATTCCTCTTCCCTTCCCTCTCCCACTGAACTCCCTCTGTGTGATGTCCATTTCTCTGATTCTGTTCCTGTTCTAGTTGTTTGCTTAGTTTTTGTTTTCATTGTTTTTCTTTTGGGTTCATTTGTTGATAGTTGTGGGTTCCTTGTCATTTTACTGTTCATATTTTTTATCTTTTTCTTAGATAAGTCCCTTTAATGTTTCATATAATAAGGGCTTAGTGATGATGAACTCCTTTAACTTGATCTTATCTGGGAAGCACTTTATCTTCCCTTCCATTCTAAATGATAGCTTTGCTGGATAGAGTAATCTTGGATGTAGTTCCTTGCCTTCCTTGACTTCAAATACTTCTTTCCAGCCCCTTCTTGCCTGTAAGGTTTCTTTCAAGAAATCAGCTGATAGCATTATGGGAACTCCTTTGGAGGTAACTGTCCCCTTATCTCTTGCTGCTTTTAGGATTTTCTCTTTGTCTTTAATCTCCGGTAACTTAATGATGATATATATGCCTTGGTGTGTTCCTCTTTGAGTCCAACTTCTTTGGGACTCTCTGGGCTTTCTGGACTTCCTGGAAGTCTATTTCCTTCACCAGATTGGGGGAGTTTTCCTTCATTATTTGTTCAAATAAGTTTTCAATTTATTGCTGCTGTTCTTCTCCTTCTGGCACCCCTATAATTCGATATTGGAATGTTTCAGGTTGTCCCAGAGAATCCTCAGCCTCTCTTCATTTTTTTGGATTCTTATTTCTTCATTCTGATCCAGTTGGATGTTTATTTCTTTCTTTTGTTCCAAATCATTGCTTTGAATCCTGGTTTCCTTCTTGACACTGTTGGTTCCCTGAATATTTTGCTTAATTTCATTTTGGGTATCTAATTTGTTCTTTCATTTTTCGACCAAGCTCAATCAGTTCTATGAGCATTTTGATTACCAGGCCTTTAAATTGTCCATCAGATAGGCTGGCAATCTCCCCATTACTTAATTCTCTTTCTGAGGTTTTGCTGTATTCTTTCGTGTGAGCCATATTTGTTTGTCTTGGCACAGCTGATAGGTTTTAAGGAGGCGGGGCCTTAGGTAGTCAACCATGCAGGACAACCCTCTTTGCTGAGCTGCCTGTGGGGGAGGGCCCAGAGAGGGAACAAAGCAGCTTGTCTGCTCCTCTCTAGCGCACTTTCCAACTGACTCTCCAGTCAGACTGGAAGTATCTCCCACTGTGGCCTCCCCAGCTGTAGTCCATAGTCAACACTGAGTCTCAGTTTTCCCCTTAAGTCATTCCCTCCCACGTAGCTCTGCCCAGCTCCGCAGTCAGCCCCGCCCCTCCACCGCCTTGCTGCGTTTTTTCTGAGTTGCCTGTGGAGTCCGCCATACAGGTCTGGTTGTTCTGGCTGATTTTTCCTTAATTCCTTGGTTGTTGGAGATCCATGCTGTTTGACTTTCTGGTGTTTTTGGTTGTTCATTGATTTTAGATTGGTTGTTATCCTCCTTTTGGTTGTGTGAGGAAGGGAAGGGTTTCTAACTACGCCTCCATCTTTGCCGGAGCTCCCATTTTTAAATTTTTGAGGACCCTCCATATTGTTTTCCAGAGTGGCTACAACAACCTGCATTCCCACCAACAGGGCACCAGGGTCCTCCTTTTCTCCACATCCTCACCAGCACTTGTGGATTTATTGATGATAGCCATCCTGACATGTGTGAGATAACTCACTGTGGTTCTAATTTGCATTTCTCCGATGACTGACATTGAGCATCTTTTCATATCTTTTGGTCATCTATATGTCCTCTTTGAAAAATGTCTATTCAGGTCCTCTGCCCACATTTAAAAATATATATATATTTTATTGATTATGCTATTACAGTTGTCCCATTTCCCCCCCTTCACTCTACTCCACCCTGCACACCCCTTCCAACCCTCTGCCCACTTTTTAAATTAATTGTTTTGTTTTTGCTGTTGACTTGCATGAGGTCTTTATAAATTTTGTATATTAACCCTTTATTCAATGTATCATTGATGAATATCTTCTCCCATTTAGTAGGTTGTATTCCCACTTTGCTCAGAGTTCTTATCAGATATGGGTGCTGAATTTTGTCAAATGCTTTTTCTACGTCTACTGATATGATCACGTGATTTTATCCTTCCATTTGTTTATGTGGTGTATCATGTTAATTGATTTGCAGATATTATAACAACCTTGAATTTCAGGAATAAATCTCACTTGATCATGGTGTATGATCTCATGATGTATTGCTGAATTAGGTCTGTTAATACTTTGTACAAGATTTTTGCTTCTATGTTCATCAGGGATAGAAGGTATAATCTTACTTTGTAGTGTCTTATCTGGTTTTGGAAACAGGATAATGCTGGCCTTGTAAAATGAGCTTAGGAGTCTTCTTTCCTCTTGAAATTTTTGGAATAGTTTGAGAAAGACAGGTGTTAGTTCTTCACTGAATGTTTGGTAAAATGCACCTGTGAAGGCATACTGTGCAGGAGTTTGTTGAGAGTTTTTTGGTTATTGTTTCAATTTCATTCATTATAACCAGTCTGCTCAAATTTTCTTTCTTCTTTATTCAGTCTTAGGAGACTGTATGTTTCTAGGAATTTATCCATTTTTCCAGATTTTTGATTTGCTGGCATGTAGTTGTTTGCAATATTTTCTTACAATCCTTTGTATTCCTGTGATATCAGTTGTCAGTTCTCTTTCATTTCTGATCTTATTTATTTGGGTCTTCTTTTTTTCTTGATGTGTCTGGTTAAAGGTGTATCAATTTTATTTATCTTTTTAAAGAATAAGCTCTGTTTCACTGAGTATTAGTATTTTTTAGACTCTTTCATTTATGTTTGTAATGATTTTTATTATTTCTTTTCTTGTACTCACTTTGGGCTTTGTCTGTTCTTTATGGTTGCTTTAGGTGTAAGGTTAGATCGTGTATTTGAAATTTTTCCTGTTTCTTGACATAGGCCTGTATTGCTGTGTTTTCCCTTGTAGTATCACTTTTTCTGTATCCCACAGATTTGGGGTTGTTATATTTTTAAATTCACTTATCTTAAGGTATCTTTTGATTTTTTCCCTTGATCTCATTGTTAACTTATTTTCAGTAAACTGTTATTTAGCCTCCATGTGTTTGTGTATTTTTTAGTTCTTTTTCTTGTAATTGATTTCTGGTTTCATACCATTGTATTTGGAGAAAATGCTTGATATGATTTCAATATTAAATTTATTGAGACTTGTTTTGTGATCTATGAGGTCAATCCTAGAAAATGTTAAAAAGCACCATAGCTGGTGTAGCTCAGTGGATTGAGCATTCGCCTATGTTGGTGGTTCAATTCCCAGTCAGGGCACATGCCTGGGTTGCAGGCCAGGTCCCCAGCTGGGACCATGCGATAAGTAACTGATTGATATATCTCTCGCACATTGATATTTCTCTCCCTCCCTTCCCTTCTCTCTAAAAGGAAATAATTAAAATATTATAAACAAGGAAAAGTTAAAAAGAATGTATATTCTGCTTGTTTGGGGTGAAAAGCTCTGAAAATATCAATTCAATTCATCTGGTCTGGTGTGTCATGTAAGGCTGTTCTTTTCTTGAAGATCTATCCATTGATGTCAATGGGGTGTTTAAGTCCTGTACTACGACTGTATCATTGATCTCTCCCTTTATGTCTATCAGTATTTGCCTTATAGATATAGGTGCCCCTATGTTGGGTGCATAAATGCTTACAAGGATTCTATTTTCTTGTTGGATTGATCCCTTCATCATTATGTAATGAACTTTTATATCTCTGAATATATCCTTTATTATAAAGTCTATTTTGTCTGAATCAAGTATTGCTACTCCAGGTAGTTTTTAGTTTCCATTTGTATAAAATACTTTGTCCATTCATTTACTTCCAGTTTGTGTTTGTCTTTTGATCTGAGGTGGGTCTCTTGTAGACAGCATATATATATGGATCTTATTTTCTTATCCATTCAGCTACCCTATGTCTTTTAAAGTGATTGTTGATAAATACATATTTATTACCACTTTATTATTCATATTATATTCATTTGTTTTTTTCTTTCTTCTTTTTAAATAAGTCCCTTTAAAATTTCTTGTAATACTGGTATGGTGGTGATGAAGTCCTTTAGCTTTTGTCTGGGAAGCTTTTTATTTCTCCTTCAATTTTAAAGGAGAGTCTTGCTGGGTACAGTAGTCTTAGTTGCAGGTGCTTGCTTTTCATCATTTCTAATACTTTGTGACAATCCCTTTTGGCCTGCAAATTTTCTGTTGAAAAATATGTTCACAGTGTAATGGAAGCTCCCTTATAAGTAACTAACTGTGTTTCTCTTGCTGCTTTTACGAGTCTCTCTGTCTTAACCTTTGGCATTTTAATATAATATGTCTTCGTATGGGCCTCCTGAGGTTCATCTTGTTTCATATTCCCTGTACTTCCTGGACTTGTGTGCTTTGTCCTTAACCAGCTTAGGAAAGTTTTCAGTCATTATTTTATCAGAGGTCCTCAATCCCTTCCTCTCTCTCTTCTCCTCCTGATACCTTTAAAGTTCAGATGTTGTTATGCTCCATGTTGTCCCAGAGGTGTTTTAAACTACCCAATTTTAAAAAATTCTTCATTGTATTTGCTCTCATTGGGTATTTTGTGCTATCTTGTCTTCCAAACTGCTGACCAATCCATACTTCATCTAACGTGATGTTGATTCCTTCCAGTATATCCTTCATTTCTGCATGGTTCATTTTTGCTTTTTATGTCCTTTTTATGCTTACTATCCCTTTGTTGAAGTTCTCATTAACTTCACCCATTCTTCCCCCAAAGTTCCTTGAGCATCCTTTTAACAAATGTTTTAAAATCTGTTTCTTGTAGACTGCTTGTCTCCAATTCATCTATTTCTTTTGGGGGGGATTTCTCCTATTCTCTTATTTGGGGCATGTTTCTGTATCTCCCCATTTTGAGTGCCTTTCTCTGTTTTTCTGTGTATTAGGTAGATTTGCTTTGTCTCCCTGTCTTGGTAGTAGGGTCCTCTGGGGTTCAGTGGCACAGTCTCCCTGATCACCTGAACTACATTCTCCTGGAATGTCCCTTGTGTGGTTTATCTGAGCCCCACTGTTGTAGTTGAGTGTCAACCGTTTTTGGCCCATCTGTGGGTGAGGTTGACTCACAGGCTGGCTGGCTGTGAGAACTGACCTTGACCACACTGTACTGACTGTTCAGAGGATGATCTCGTGAAGTGGATTTTCCCCAGCAGGGTCTGGTGTCTGCCAAGATATCCCTTCTGGCTGTGCCACTTGTGGAGCTAATTGGGTTGTGCTCTGGTGTGGTCTCAAGCCAACCACAGGTGTGCTGGCTCTGGAGCCTCTTGGGAGGGACTCCAGTGAAGGTCAATATCATATGCTACCTGTGACCAGCCCTGGGCCACCTGTTAGAAAGTACAAACAAGCTACATTTGATGGCTGCCTCTGCTAGGCCTGGGTGAATATGGATGAGCCAAGCTGCCTACCAAGGCCAGCACAGGTCAGGAAAGCCCTGTCCATATTTTAATCAGATTGTTTTCATTTTTACTATTGAGTTGTGTGACTTCTTTATATATTTTGTATATTAATCCTTTGTCAGGTATATGACTTACAAATATTTTTACTACTCTGTAGGTTGATTTTTCATTTGGTTGATTGTTGTTTTTGCTTATCGAAGTCTTTTAGTCTGATATAGTCCAACTTATTAATTTTGGGTTTTGTTACTTGTGCTTTTGGTGTCATCCAAAAAAAAAAAAAATCATTGCCCAAATCATGCCAAGAAAGTTTTTCCATGTTTCCTGCAAAATTTTTTATAATGTCATTCTTAAGTTTAAGTCTTGAATCCATTTTCAGTTAATTTTTGTAAGTGATATAAGACTAGGGTCCAATTTCATTCTTCTGAATGTGATTAATCACTTTTCCCAACACCATTTATTGAAGACTCTATCTTTCCTCACTGAGTATTCTTTGCTCCCTTGTCAAATAGTAGTTGACTATATATTTGAGGATTTTTTTCTGGGTTTCAAGTCTGTTCTATGGGTCTATGTGTCTATTTTTATGCAAATAGCGTACTGTTTTGATTAGTATAGCTTTGTAGTATAGTTTGATATCAGAAGTGTGATGCCTTCTTTTGTAGTTCCATATAAATTTTAGGATTTGTTTTTTCTATTTTTGTGGAAAATGTCACTGGAATTTTGATAAGGACTGCATTTAATCCACAGATACTTTTGGTTGGCATGTGCAGTTTAACCATATTAATTCTTCCAATTCATGAGCATAGGATCTTTTCATTTGTTTGTCTTTAATTTCTTTCATCAATGTCTTATAGTTTTCAGTGTACATGTATTTAATCTCCTTGAAAAATTCATACCTAAATATTATATTGTTGTGGATGCTATTGTGAATGGCATGAATATAATGTAAAAATTCTCACAAAATTTTTATTTCTGTTTCAGATGTGTTGTCAGTGTATAGTACAACAATTGATTTCTGTATGTTGTTTTGTGTCCTGTAATTTTACTGAATTTATTGATAAGTTCTGATTGTTTTATGGTGATCTCTAGGATTCTCAATATATTCTATCATCTGCAAACAGGGCAATTTTACTTCTTTCTTTTCAGTTGGGATGACCTTTATTTCTTTATCTTGCCTGACTTCTCTGGTTAGGTCTTCCAGTATTATAATTGGAGTGGTAAAAGTGGGCATCCTTAGTCTTGTTCCTAATGTTAGAGTAAAAGCTTTCAATCTTCCACCATTGGGTATGTTAGCCGTGCATTTCTCATATGGCCTTTATTATGTTGAGGTGTGTTCCTTTTAATTTGTTGAGCATTTTTTTTCATGAAAACATGGTGTATTTTGTCTAATGTTTTTTCTGCATCTATTGAGATGATCAAATCATTATGATCATCCTGCTAATGTGGTGTATCATGTTTATTAATTTTCATATGTTGAACCACCCTTGCATCGCAGGGATAAATCCTGCTTGATTGTGATGTATGATCCTTTTAATATGCTGTTGAATTTGGTTTGCTAATATTCTGTTGAGAGTTTTTACATTATATTCATCAAGACTATTGGTCTGTAATTCTCTTTTCTTGAGGTGTGCATATCTGGCTTAGGTATCAGGGTAAAGCTCACCTTATATAATAAGGTGGACAATTGAAAGGATAGGTTTTAAATGCAGATGTATGACCCTGGCTGGTGCTGCTCAGTGGATTAAGTGCAGGCCTGCGAAGAAAAGGGCTGCTGGTTTGATTCCCAGTCAGGGCACATGCCTAGGTTGCGGGCCAGGTCCCCAGTGGGGGGCATACCACACATTGATGTTTCTTTCCCTCTCTTTCTCCTTCCCTTCCCCTCTCTCTAAAAATAAATAAATAAAATCTTTAAAACAATAAATGCAGATGTATGGTCCCTTTACTATTTAAGAGTTTCTTATCTGTGAGGTATTTATCTTGTTTTGGAGTACAATTATGTCATACTTTTTGTTTTCTTATTGTGTCTTTCCTTTCTGATATTTAGAGCATGGTGGGTAAAGGTGGTGGTCAGTTCTCAAAGTGGATGCACACAAAATCTTGATTAGAATACCTCACACTGCTACTACTACTGTTATTACTATAAAGATGTACTGAGAGGTTCCCATGTGTCAGGCTCCGTGCAACGTGCTTCCTTACACTCTTTGAATATAGCCCTTTCAGCAACCCTTTTGCAAATCCTGACTTTTGAGATGACAAAACTGAGGCTCAGAAAAGCTACAGAGGATGTGTGTATGCTTATATCGTAGAAGCTCTTAAAGCCTGGATTTGAACCTGGGTCTGAGATCAATGTCTGTAAACGTGTTTCCCACTTGGGACCACTTGTAACAGCATCCACCTCTCGGCTGCCTCTCTGCGCACTTGGATTTACTGTCCTGAGAGAAAGAATGCTGCTCCATTTGAAGGAAACCTGCTCTCTTCTGTACAGAATTTTCTCAGCAAATATGCTGCTCGTAGGAAATAGCCTTCTCAGTCTCACAACACCTTCAGAGCTGGGGAGAAACACGAATCACCACTTGTTAAGGACATACGTCACTGTTCTGCAGCAAACTCTTTCTCCCCATCCAAACCTCTCGTCTAGTTCTATTATCACTTACATCACTGGTTTCACAGATGCACCCCTATACCATCCCCCACCATGAGAAAAAGTCCTCTTTGTATGGTCCAGATAGTCATTTCAAAAATGAAACCCATTGTAATGTATGAGACTAGAGTAAGTGACAAGCAGGTAATTGTTGGTATCCAGTTCATCCTGGCCAGCTCTTGCCTTTGGCAGTTCTTAACTTAAGGTTTAACCTATGAATGGCTTTCATGTTTGAGCCACCAGTCCTGATGGGGATGAGACAGAGTTAAAGACTTCTTACCACTGTCAGCAGAATGTGTCATGCTCTAGCCACACCTACAGGATACATGCACTGTACTCAGAGTCAGCTGAGCCTCCAACGACCAACTAGACCTGGAACCTTGAGTTCTGGGTGCTCAGCAACCATCCCTAGGACATTATTCTTCCCAGTAAACTCTCTCCTCACCTCGTTTGGGTCTAGGCTTCTGCCTTGAGCCCCACACTGAAGTTTGATTGATTGCCCCTCTAACACACCAGATCCATGTCCCCCTTCCCCACCCAGTCAAGACCCTATTCTGAAGCTCCATCCAACTGGTGTGTATATATGTCTAATTCTGCCTTGCTCCCTCTGGCCCAGCTCCCTAAGACTGAGGGTGCTTTCTGCACCCAATCCCAATGCTGGGTCTTGTTGCCTGTGGATGACACAACACTTGGATATCAGTCACTGGTCTGGTTAGTTTCCCTCAGCCCGGCTTCCAGTCCTGCCTCCCTGCTGTTCTAAGGTTACAGGGCTCTTCAAACAGCATTCGCCTGCTTTACATTACCCTGGCCATCACTCCTTGCCTACCACCATGTTTCTTCAGTCATTTGCACCACACTTTGCTCCAAAAGGTCTGCTCACTTTGCCTAATTTCAGAGGAAATTCAACTCTAGGGGTGGTGGCTCTCACATGCTAAAGTATGTGATAAATCACTGACCTTAACAATTGATTTATAAAATTAGAAGGGGCTTAACCTTTTTTCCCTTCTTAAACACAAAATGATTGAATATTGATTTTTTGTAGAAGAAAAGAAAAGCTGAAATAAAGACCATGGTCTGACCCCCCAGATTCCTGGCATTCATCATTCTGCCTGTACTACTGATGGGATGTGTGGCTGTGTGCATTAAAAGGCTCAGTTAGAATGCTTCTGGAGACATTTATAAATCAGCTTGGGAAGAATTGCAGGACTCACTTAAGGGAAAAGCTGAAGAAATGGTTGGCCCAAGTTGGCCTGGGAGGTGAGTGAGGAAAATCATTTTACCAGTGTTGGTAGCAGTTCACCCTCTTTCCAGGCCAGAAAGATGATGGCTGATGGCACGGGGCAACAATTTATTGCTGTTTTGCTCAAAGAATTAAAAAACAGTGGCCACAGTGTGGCCAGGACAAAATTAGTAGGGAATCTGGTTGACTTAATTTTATTTTTGAGGAATGTGAATTCCTCTAAGCAAGAAGAAGTAGTGCACATTAATTTTTTTGGCATGTTATTTGAGGTCTAATTTGTAGAGTAGGAAAATAAGCTCAGGGGGAAAAATGCAGCCAGAAACTGCCATAGCTTCATCTGCAGTGAGGGTAGGTATCTGCAATGAAAGGTCAAGGGAGGCCCCATGGAAGTAATCTCAGCTTATATCAGTCACTCGTTCCAAATTCTGCCCTAAGAAATATGGTGGCTGTAACTCTTTGTCCCTCTTCAAAGACAATTTACAAATGTCTGAGTACATTCCTGACAGTTAATTTAACTCTACTGTTATAATGGGTTAATTCTTAATTGTTCACTTGTGAACAATGTACACACACTTCTTTTTAACCCTGGCACAATCCGGTCCAGTGGAGGAAAGCAAAGGACTGGGGATGAAGAGCCTGTAAAGGATATTACACAGTGCTTTCCATGCAGAGAGGGACCAACAAAGGCTAGTTGTTGTTACTGTCATTGTGATATGTGTCCATCAAATGCACAACTTTAGGCAAAGTCTCTTGCATTCTCTCACATATAAAAGTGGCTTGTCTACACTCTGGGGTTATGGCAATGATACATGAAGATAGAGAAATTAAACATGCTTTGAAAAATTAAAAATGACAATTCAAGGTAAGACATTGTCATTTCATTTATCTCCCAGTCTTGTGGAACTGTATCACCATCTGCTGGTGCCCACTCCCAGAATGCAAGATGGTTTTATTATTCACTGGAAGAGACATAATATGGTCAGGAAAGGCCACTGTGTGGGGAGACATGATCTAAAGTAATCTAAATACAAGGGGATGCTTGCTGGCTTTCTCCAGTTTGGGTTTTAGAAATCATAGCTTGACCTCTAGCAATATGGAGAACGGCCTGTGGGCTATGTCTGGTCCTTCATTTCCTTCAGTGGCCTGCCCTGGTGTGGTAAAGTACTTCCATGTTGGCCCCAAGAAACAGCAGTTCCCGAGGGTTACCTGTAGGTTGTATCAACACTCAGGTTGGCTGCAGCTAACTCTGATGGAGGTATCCATGCAGGTAATGTGTTCCCAGCAACCCATTTTGTCCACTCAAACAAGCCAGGTTCTACACGGATCTTCAAGTGATTTTCTTGTTGTAAACCTTAGAGGTAAGATAAAATGAAGATGAAGGAAACATCACTATGTTCTCAGTGGAAAAGTAAATTAGAGGCCAAACTGTCATAAAAATTCTGGTAAGTCTTCTCTTTTCAACCAGATGCTATCCAGAGCAAAAAGGAAGTGGAAACATGTGGGTTTGGACCGGGGTTTTAAATTCTTGTGTTACAAATATATGAGTTTAATAACGCTGGCCACAGCGCCAGGATAGGATGTATGTGGGTTAAGGAAAAAAAACCACAAGTCATTACCCCATAATTTATAGAGTTCTATGACTACTGTTACTCCTTTTTTCTAAAGTAAGCCCCAAGAATGCCTCATGAGAAACTTCAGACATTCTCTCAGTATCCATTAGTCTACAATAGCTTATATCGTATTTGAGTATCAGGCAAATCATTCATTTTTTCTATCAGAATATCCAGGGTTGAATACTTACAAGTGTGAGTACACAAGTTTCACACTTTATCACAGTGTAATGACCCTCAGAGTCAGAGTGTCCCTGTGTAACTCTCTATATATTGCCTTAAGCCAAGTTTTTCTATGCAAATTTAATATATAATGCATTTTAATAGATAAATGCATTCTGGCTTACTTAAGATTAATGAATAGCAATCTCAACTACAGTGTCAATTCTTTGTTGGCTCAGCTATTGCTGGCTCATTCATTTGATTTGTATAAGTAAACGGTACAGCGTTTCTTCTTCTAGGTTTTTTTTTTTTCAGTAAAATGAGAAAGGCAATTCCTAGAGCTCAAGCTTCCACAGATTTTAGGATTGAAGTTGAGTATTGTTATAACGATGGTGTTTCTAAAGTCATTCCGCCGAAGAAACAAGGACAATTAAGACCTGCAGACACTTCAAAACATCATCGCTACTGCAAACAAGAGGGAAACAGAGTGGAGTGGGAGGATGTGATGTCACTGTTTCATGACGTCACTGGCTCGTGCTCTGTGGGCTCTGAATCATTACCAGACAACAATCTTTACATGACTACAGTTCATCCAGAAAAAAAATTCAAAAAAAATAGTATTTGTATACTTCCTTTCATCATGCTGATGCTGCTGGAGTATGGTTTGGGCACTTTCACAGACATATCTTCCAAAAGAATCACTGCTAAAAATCCCAAATTTGAAGGGTTTACTTGGCTATCATCCCATGGGTCTAGGATGACTTAGGTGTAGGGCTGCCTGGAGACAGAGAGATGGGCTGGTTGACCTTCATCCAGTCTTACCTTTCAAGATATTGTATGCAGTCTGAACACAGCGCAGGGATGGGGAACAATAGATGTGGTCAATAATGGTGTTACTTTCTAATAAAGCTTCACCTGCAAAGAAAACCAAAGGGCGATCAATCTGATGGGCTCAGCCTCAGCTGGACCCTCCCTGCGGACAAAGATGCAGTCAGACCCTGCAAACCTCTCTGGCAGTGAGGGACCACACAAAGTCAGCAGTCTCAGCCCTTTTTGTTTCAAATAAATCCCTTGATAAAGAGCGACTTATTTCTAGGAAAAGAAGCCAAGTGAAAGATGCTTTCGTGTCTTTTTCTCTCCTTCTGCCTGGTATTTAACAAGGGCAAAATGTCCACTTAGGATAAACCTAGAAACATAATAAACAATGCTTTGATTTCAAGTTTGTGATAAAAGTAGGGGTGTTTAAATTGTTTTAATTTTATGCTGTGCTAAATAAAATTTCAGCTCGTCACATTCTTGTCACATTCTTTACCAGAGGTAAATCTCAACACCTGATACTTCAACACTTTCCTCATGGAATCCACTTTTTTCCTCTACTGAATGAAGTCCAAACACCTTGATATAGTGGTCAAGGTCTTCCACAAACTTGTCCTTATTCATCTTGCCAACATTGCCTACTGCCCTGCTCATAATCTATGCTCTAGAAACAAGACAGCTTGTTTCCTCTACACTCTTGATGTGGTTTCTCATGCCTACGACTTTACGTTGCTCTTCCCCTCTCCTCCTGCTCCTTCTTACCCAGCTCACTTTGACTTCCGGTCTCAGCTTATCTTGCTTCTCTTATGTCTTTTTTCTGCTCCCATACCTTGTTTTTTTGAGTTAGAAGGGTGAAATCAATGTAGTGTTTTTAATTTTTTTCAGTTACGATTTATAGTCAGTATTATTTTGTATTAGTTTCAGGTGGCAGGGTTTCCATTCAAGATGGCAGTGTGGGTAAACACAGCTAGACTCCTCACACAACCACATCGAAATTACAACTGAACTACAGAACAACTGTCAGAAATTGAGTTGAATGGAAGTCCTACAACTACAAATTAAAGAACCACATCGAGACTCTAAGGAGAGGCAGAGATGTGACAGGCTGCTTCCAAAGCCACATACTGTGAGTAAAAATTGAGGGAAATATCTTGGGAGTGAAGAGTCCCAGCTACACACCAGGCCCACATGCCCAGGGTTCAGTGCCAGGAAGATAAGTCTCCATAACTTCTGGCTGTAGAAACCAGTGGGGATTGAGGCTGTGACAAACTGCTGGAGTCTCAGGCAGTTCCTCTTAAAGGGCCCATGCACAGACTTACTTGGACACACTCCCTTTGAGCTCCGGTGCCAGGGTAGCAGCTTGAAAGGCATTAGAGATGTAAGGGGAGGAAATGAATAGTCTGGCATCAGGGCAAGAGCTGGGGCACAGCTTTCTCCCAGACATAAATGCTAGCAGAGGCCATGGTTCCTTTTCTGAGTGCTCCCAGTCACAGAGCTGGCAGGTGGGTGCCATATCTGAGACTCTATCAACCTTGCTCATACTGTTTGCCCCACCCTGGTGATCACCTGAGGATCCATACCACCCAACTTTCAGGGCCACTCAGGCTGTTTCCAGTGGCTTTTACAAATACAAATGGCTTGTCTTGGTTCATGCTTTAGAGTCTTCTAAAATCTCTCAAACAAACAACATCTAACCTCAGCATGCCTCATGCCTTTTGCTAAGTGTCCCCAGGCACGGCACTAGCAGCAAAGCAGCTGGCCTTGGTTCACATCTTGGACTCACTTGGGCACATCAACGCCTAGTACAAGTAGCAGTCAACTTCAGATTGCTTTGCAGCTTATTTGGGTGGCCCTGGACAGAAAACAGAGGGTGGCTGACTTTGGCCTGCACCTTCCAGGAGGCCCCAGAGCCTGCACTCCCCGTGAACAGCTACCAATCACATCAGACCACCGCCACTGCAAGCAACACACTCAAGGGACATACTCAGCAAGCACCACTGTGCTAAAGTAAGTCCTGCTCTGTGGAGTGGGCCCCTGCACAGCTGATCCTCCAAGGTGGTTGGAGGTTGGTGGTCAGTGCCAGTCTTTGCTGCTGATTGGCTTGTGTAAATCCCTCCCATTGAGCTGCTAAGGGCAATCAAGCCTTGTCTTCAGGAAAGGGGTGTACACAGCCCATATGGTGAGTGTACCTCAAGTGCCCAGCTTGGGTGATAGAGGAGGCTGTGCCACTGGACCATATGAGACACTTACTGCATTAGGCCACACTACCAAGTCAGGGAGTTGTGGTAACTCTACATATTATGTGGAAACAAACACTGGGGGTCTGCCAAAATGAGGAAACAAAGAAGCATGGCCCATGAAGAAATAGAGCAAAACTCCAGAGGGAGAACTAAACGAAATGGAGACATGTGGTCTGCTAGATGCAGAGTTCAAAACACTGGTTATAAGGATGTTCGGTGAACTTAGAGGGGACCTCAGCAGCATAAAAGAGGGCATGGAACCATGAAAAGACCAGTCAGAAATGAAAGATACATTAACTTAAATAAAGAACAATTTACAGGGAATCAACAGTGGAGGAGGTAGAACGGAGAATCAAATCAGTGATTTAGAATATCAGGAGCCAAAAAGCACCCAATCAGAACACAAGAAGGAAAAAAGAATCCAAAAACATGAGCACAGTGTAAAGAGCCTTTGGGACAACTGCAAGCATACTAACATTCACATTATGGGGGTGCCAAAAGGAGAAGAGAGGGAGCAAGAAATTGGAAACCTATTTGAAAAAATAATGACAGAACTTCCCTAACTTGGTGAAAGAAGTAGACATACAGTCCAGGAAACATAGAGTTCCAAACAAGATGAACCCAAAGAGGCCTGCACCAAGACACACCATAATTATAATGCCAAAGGTTAAAGACAAAGAGAGAATCTTAAAAGCAGCAAGTGAAGAGCAGTTAGTTACTATAAGGGAGTTTCCAGAAGACTATCAGCTGATTTCTCAAAAGAAACTTTGCAGGCTACAAAGGATTGACAAGAAACATTCGAACTGATGAAAAGCAAGGACCTAAAACCAAGATTACTCTGTCCAGCAAAGCTATCATTTAGAATAGAAGAACAGATAAAGAGCTTCCCAGACAAGAAAAATCTAAAGGAGTTCATCATCACCAAGCCACTAGTATATGAAATGTTAAAGGGTCTTCTCTGAGAAAAAGAACATAAAAAGTATGAACAAATAAAATGGTAATAAACACATATCTATCAATGATTGAAGCTAAAACAAAATAAATGAACAAGCAGAACAGAAACAGAATCATAGATATAAAGAATGTTTTGATGGCTGCCAGATGGGAAGGGATCAGGGGGATGGGCAAAAAAAGTGTAGGGATTAAGAAGTAAAAATTGGTTGTTACAAAATAGTCATGGGGATCAAAGTACAGCTTAGGGAATATAGTAACCAAAGAACATATATGCATTACCCATGAACATGGACAACAGTGCTGGGATTGTCTGATGGAGTGGGGGGACTAAGGAGGAAAGAGTAAGACAACTGTAATAGCATAAACAATAAAATATAATTGTAATTAAAAAAATTAAAAACTAGTTTCAGGTGTACAGCACAGTAGTTAGACAATCATATACTTTACAAACTGTCCCCCTATAGTTTCTGTACCCACCTGGCACCACACATAGTTATTACAATATTTTTTACTACATTACTTATGCTGTACTTTACATCCCCATGACTATTTTGTAACTACCAATCTGTACTTCTTAATACTTTCAGTTATATCACCCAGTCCTCCAACATGCCTTCCCCATGGCAACCATAATTATGTTCTCTGTATCTATGAGTCAGTTTCTATTTTTTTTGTTCATTTATTCTGTTCCTCAAATTTCACATATAACTGAAATCATATGGTATTTGTCTTTCTCTGGCTGACTTACTTCACTTAGCACAATAATCTCTAGGTCCACCCATGCTGTTGCAAATGGTAAGATTTCATTCTTTTTTATGGCCGAGTCATATTCCATTATATATATGTACCATCTCTTTATCTACTTATTTATTATGGGCACTTGAGTTGCTTCTATGCCTTGACTATTATAAGTAATGCTGCTTATTCTTTTAAATTAGTGTTTCCAGTTTCTTCAAATATATTCCCTGAAGAGAAACTGCTGAGTCATAAGGCAGTTTGTTTTTTAATTTTTGGAGGACCCTCCACAGTTTTCCACAGTGCCTAAACCAGTCTGCATTTCCAAAAGTGCAAAAGTTCCCTTTTCTTCACATCCTTACCAAAAATTGCTTGTTGATTTATTGATTTTTATTGATGAAAATCATTCTGGCTGATGTGAAATGATACCTCATTGTGGTTTAATTAGCATTTCTCTGATGATTATTGTCACTGAGAACCTTTTCGTAAGTCATCTGTATATCCTCTTTAGAGAAGTGTCTATTCAGGTACTCTTGCCCATTTTTAAATTGGATTGTTGTTGTTATTTTTTTTTGGTGTTGAGTTGTATGAATTCTTTATAAATTTTGGATATTAACTTCTTATCCGATGTATCATTGGCAAATATCTTCTCCCATTCAGTAAGTTGGCTTTCTGTTTTGTTGATGGGTTCCTTTGTTGTGTAAAAACCTTTCAGTTTCATGTAGTCCCATTTGTTTATGTATTTATTTATTTTAAATCCTCACTTGGTGATATGTTTATTGCTGTTTTAGAGATACAGGAAGGAGTGGAGGAGAGAGCAACATCAGTGTGAGAGAGAAACATTTGTTGGTTGCCTTCTCATTCGTGCTCCTACTGGGGATCGAACCCACAACCAGGGTATGTGCCCTGACCAGGAATCAAACTGGTGCTATCAGTATGAGCGATGATGCTCCAACCAACTGACCCACACCAGTCTGGGCTCCTTTATCAAATATTAATTGACATTCAGGCATGGCTTTATTTCTAAGCTCTATATTCTGTTCTATTAATAATTCATGTCTGTTTTTATGCCAGTACCATACTGTTTTTATTACTATGGACCTGTATAGTGTGATAACTCCAACATTTTTCTTGTTCTCACGATTTCTATGGCTATTTGAGGTCTTTTGTGGTTCCACATAAATTTTTGGATTTTTTGTTCTACTTCTGTGAAAAATGCCATTGGTATTTCAGTAGAAATCACACTGAACCTATTCATTCCTTTGGGTAGTATGGACATTTTAATGATGTCAGTTCTCCCTATCCATGAGCACAGTATATACTACCATTTATATCTTCTTTAATTTTTCTTTGTTTTCTTATAATTTTCTGAATGCAGGCCTTGTACCTCTTGATTAAATTTACTGCTGGTATTTTATTTATTTGAATCAATTGTAAATGATATTGTTTTCTTAGTTTCTCTTTCTAACAGTTAATTATTAGTGTATACAAATGAAACCTATTTCTGAATATTTATATCCTGCTACTTTATGGAATTCATTTATCAGTTCTAGTAGTTTTTTGATGGTATCCTTAGGCTTCTCTACGTAGAATATCACGTCACAGGCAAATAATGATAGGTTTTTTTTTCCCAATTTGGATGACTTTTATTTCGTTTTCTTGTCTGATTGCTATGGCTAGGACTTCCAATACTATGTTGAATAAGAGTGGTGAGAGCGGACATTTGTGTCTTGCTCCTGATTTTAAGGGAAATGCTTTTAGTTTTTCCCCATTGAGTGTGATATTGGCTGAGTTTGTCAATTACGACCTTCTTCATGTTGAGGTGTTTCCTCTATGCCTACTTAGCTGAGAGTTTTTATCAGACATGGGTCCTGGACTTTGTAAAATGTTATATCTACATCTATAGTATGATCATGTGATTTTTATCCTTCATTTAGTTTATGTGATGTATCATGTTGATTTGCAGATATTGTACCAGCCCTGAATCTCAGGAATAAATCCCATTTCATCATGCTGCATGATCTTATGATGTATTGCTGAATTACGTTTGTCAATATTTTGTTAAGGATTTTTGCAGCCATCTTCATCAGGTATACTGGGGTATAATTTTCTTTCTTTGTAGTGTCTTTATCTGATTTTGGAATCAGGTTAATACTGGCCTCATAAAATAAGCTTAGGGGTCTCCACTTGTTGTGAATTTTTGTAATAGTTTTAGAAGCATAGATGTTAGTTCTTTCTTCTTTGAATGTTTTGTAAAATTCACCAGTGAAAGCATCCTGTCCAGGAATGTTGTTTGTTGATAGTTGATTATGGCTTCAATTTCATTAGTCATTATTGGTATGTTCAGATTTCCTGTTTTTCCTTGATTCAGTCTTTGCATATTGTATGTTTCTAGGAATTTATATATTTTTCCAGATTGTCCCATCATTGGCATATAGTTGTTTATAATATTTTCTTAAAATTCTTTGTATTTCTGTGTTGTTGGTTATCACTTCTCCTCTTTCATTTCTGATTTTATTTACTAAAGTCCTGTCCCTTCTTTTTCTTAATGTACCTGGTTAAAAGTATATCAATCTTGTTTATCTTTTTACAGAGCCATCTTTCAGTAGTATTGATCTTTTATATTTTTTTAGACTCCATTTCATTTATGTTTGTTCTGATATTTATCATTTCCTCCCCTCTCTTCACTTTGTTCATTTTCTAGTTCCTTTAGGTATAAGGTCAGAGATTTTTCCTGTTTCTTGAGGTAGGCCTGTATTGCTATGAATTTCCCTCTTAGGACAGATTTTTCTGTGTCCCATAGATTTGGGGTTGTTGCATTTTCATTTGTCTCAAGATATCTTTTGATTTTTTTCCCTTTATATCATTGTATCATTGGTTACCTTTCTTTTTTTTTTTCTTTAGTAAAGTTATTTTGCCTTCATGTGGTTGTGTATTTTTCCATTTTTTTTTCTCATAATTGATTTCCAGTTTCATACCATTGTGTTTGGAGAAGAGTTTTCATATGACTTCAGTCTTCTCAAATTTATTGAGATTTGTTTTGTGGCCTATGTGGTCAATCCTGGAAAATTTACATATCCACTTCAAAAGAATGTATATTCTGCTTGTTTGGGGTGAAATGCTCTGAAAATATTGGTTAAATTGGTCTAGTGAGTCAATAAGGTCACTGTTTCTTTATTCATTTTCTTTCCTGAAGATCTACCCATTGATGTCAATGGGGTGTAAATGTCCCATAGTATGACTGTATTATTGTTAATCTCTCCCTTTATGTCCATCAGTATTTGCTTTATAAAGTGCTCCTATGTTGGTTACATAAATGGTTACAGGGATTATGTCCTCTAATCAAATTGATCCCTTAACATTATGTCTTTTCTGTCTCTTATATCCTTTGCTATGAAGTCTATTTTTAAAAAAGATTTTACTCATTTATGTTTAGAGAGAGGGGAACAGAGAGAGAAAGAGAGAGAAAAATCAAGGTGAAAGAGAAACATCAATTGGTTGCCTCTCCAATGTGCCCCAACTGGGGACCAAATCTACAACCTATTTAATGTACCTGGTTAAAAGTATATCAATCTTGTTTATCTTTTTACAGAGCCATCTTTCAGTAGTATTGATCTTTTACATTTTTCCAGGCATGTGCCCTGACCAGGAATCAAACCAGTGACCTTTCACTTTGTGGAATGACACCCAGTGATGTGAACCATACCAGTCAGTTCTATAAAGTCTGTTTTGTCTGATGTACATATTACTACCCCAGGTCTTTTATTGTTTGTTTCCATTTGCATAAAATACTTTTTTCATTCCTTTACTTTTAGTCTGTTTTTTTATCTGAAGTGGGTCTCTTGAAGACAGCATATACATGGGTCCTATTTCTTATACATTCAACTACCCTATGTCTTTTTATTGGAGTATTTAAGCCATTATCAATTAAAATGATTATTGACAGATACATATTTATTGCCACTTTATTTATATTTATGTAACTCTGTTTTTCTTTCTTTTTCTTTTGGAAGTCTTTTAACATTTCTTGTAATACTGGTTTGGAGGTGATAAACTCCTTCAGCTTCATCTTTTTGGGATGCTCTTTATTTCTCCTTTAACTTTAAAGGAGAGCCTCGCTGGATAGAATAGTCTTGTTTGTAGGTTCTTGCTTTTCATCACTTCCAATACTTTGGGCCAATCCCTTCTGGCTGGCAAATTTTTTGTCGAGAAATCAGTGACAGTCTTATGGGAGCTCCCTTGTAGGTAACTTTTTCTCTTGCTGCTTTTAAGATTTTTAGTTTGTGTTTAGCCTTTGCCATTTTCATTATGATGTATCTTGGCGTGAGACTCTTTTGAGTTCATCTTGTTTGGGACTCCCTATACTTCCTAGACTTGTGTCTTCTCCCTTCACCAAGTTACGAATGTTTTCAGTTGCTATTTTTTCAAAGAGGTTCTCAATCCCTTGCTCTCTCCCCTCTACTCCTGGTACCCTTATGATGCAGATGCTGTTGCACTCATGTTGTCCCAGAGGTCCCTTAAACTACCCTCATTTCTAAAAATTATTGTTTGTCATTGCTTCTCTCATTGAGTATTTCCTTGTCTTCCACATTACTGATTTGATCCCGGATGCATCTAACCTGCTGTTGATTCCTTCTAGTATGTTATTCATTTCACATATTGTGTTCTTCATTTCTGAAAGGCTCATTTTTGCTTTTTATATCCTTTTTATGCTTACTATCTCTTTGTTGAAGTTCTCATTAACTTCAGCCATTCTTCCCCCAAAGTTCCTTGAGCATCCTTGTAACAGTTGTTTTGAAATCTGTTTCTTGTAGATCACTCGCCTGCAATTCATCTACCCATATTTTCCGGACTATAAGATGCACCTCCCCCATTTGGGAGGAAAATGCAGCGGCAACCCTTTTCCTGCCTCCTGTGACCTTGCTCCACTGCACCCGCCCCCCGGCAGTGACCAAGCAAGTTACATTTGGACTATAAGATGCACCCCCATTTCCTCCCAAATTTGGGGGGTGCATCTTATAGTATGAAAAGTATGGTAGTTTTTTTTTTCGGGGGATTTCTCCTGTTCTCTTATTTGGGGCATGTTTCTGTGTCTCCCCATTTTGAATGCCTTTCTCTGTTTTTCTGTGTATTAGGTAGATTTGCTTTGTCTCCCTGTCTTGGTAGTAGGTGTCCTGTGGTGCTCAGTGGCACAGTCTCCCTGATCATCTGAACTAGGTTCTCCCAGAATGTCCCTTGTGTGGTTTATCTGAGGCCCCCTGCTGTAGTTGAGTGTCAACTAGTTTTGGCCCGTCTGTGAGTGGATGACCCACAGGCTGGCTAACTGTGAGAACTGACCTTGACCACACTATACTAACTGCTGTTCAGAGGCTGATCCCCTGAAGTGGATTTGCCCCAGCAGGGTCTGGTGTGTGCTGCAATCTCCCTTTTGGTGCACTACTTGCAGATTTTATTGGTGTGTACTCTGATGTCATTTGAAGCCTGCTACTGTGTGTGTTAGTGCTGGGGCCACTTGGGAGAAACTCTAGTGTAGATCAATATCAGACGCTACCTATGACTGACCTTGGATTTCCTATTTGGAGCTACAAAATGATCCATAGTTTGTGGCTTCCTCTGATGGACCTGGGTGTGCATGAGAGGGGCTAAGCTCTACATCAAGGCAACTTAAGCCATTATTGAACCCTAGAGAAAGGTCAGCAATAGGTCCAATTACCTTCAGACCTGGCTCCACCTGCCTTTGCCTGAAAACTGCCTGTTAGGCTGAGTTACTGAAAGGGCCTCAAGCAGTGTGTGAGATGAGTGATATTCTCAGTGAATCAACAGGTAGGTGTGACTGGTGTTCATTAGATTGATGCAGATTCAAACTCGGTCTTAGTGCTGCATCAGCAGCCACTCAGCAAAGGATTCAGGGTACAGCAAGGCTAGTTGCCACACGCCAGGTGCCTGCTGACCTTTGTATTGAGTCGTAGTTTCAAGTTTATAAGGGTGAGGCCAGCAGGCAGGAGAAACTCTCAGCCTCACAAGAAAGTTCATTTGGGTCCTAGAATGTATACAAACACACCCACCCAGAAATTAGCACCAGAAGGGCCCAATTTGCTTGTGGGTAGCAGGAGAAGTGACTGAAAGCCAACAGGGAGCCAAACGAAGTGTCATTGTTCCCTCTCTGACCCGTCCTCCACATACGGCACCACAAGGCAGCAACATGGGTTGCCCTACCCTGGTGAATACCTAAGGCTCCACTGCTTACAACATAACTGGCATTTAGAGACAAAAAAAATATGGCCTAAATGAAGGATCAAAGCTCCAAAAATAGAAATAAGCAATGAAGCCATAGCCAAGCCATCAGATGCGCAGTTCAAAACACTGGTAATCAGGATGCTCACAGAAATGGTTGAGTATGGTCGCAGAATGAAGTGAAGTCTATACAAAGTGAAATAAAGGAAAATGTACAGGGAATCAACAGGGAAAGGAAGGAAACCAGGACTCAAATCAACGATGCAGAGCACAAGGAAGAAATAAACATTCAACCAGAACAAATTGAAGAAAACAAGAATGCAAAAAATGAGAAGAGGCCTAGGAACCTCTTGGACAACTTTAAAGTTCCAACTTCTGAATCATAGGGGTGCCAGAAGGAGAAGAGGAAGACCAAGAAATTGAAAACTTACTTGAAAAAACAATGAAGGAAAACATCCTTAATTTAGCAAAGGAAATAGACTTCCAGGAAATCCAGGAAGCTCACAGAGTCCCAAAGAAGTGGACCCAAGGAAGTATACACCAAGACACGTCATAAGCACATAACCCAAGATTAAAGAGGAGAGAATCTTAAAAGCAGCAAGAGCAAAGGAGAGCATTACCTACAAATGAGTTCCCATAAGACTGTCAGCTGATTTCTCAAAAGAAACTTTGCAGGCAGAAAGGGGCTGGAAAGAAGTATTCCAAGTCATGAAAGGCAAGGAACTACATCCAAGATTAGTCTACCCAGCAAAGCTATCATTTAGAATGGGAGGGCAGATAAAGTGCTTCCCAAATAAGGTCAAGTTAAAGGAGTTCGCCATTGCCAAGCCCTCATTATATGAAATGTTAAAGGGACTTATCTAAGAAAAAGAAGATGATCAAAACTATGAATAGTGAAATGACAACAAACTCACAAGTATCAACAACTGAAACTAAAAAAACAAAAACAAACTAAGCAAAGAAATAAAACGGGAACAGAATCACAGAAAGACAGATCACATGAAGGGTTATCAGCAAGAAGGGAGGTGGGGAAGAATGCGGGAAAAGGTACAGGGAATAAGATGGTAAGTACAAAATAGACAGGAAGATGTTAAGAATAGAATAAGAAATAGAGAAGCCAAAGAACTTATATGTACGACCCATGGACATGAACTAAGGTGGGGGGAATGTGGGTGGGAGGTGGATTTCAGGGCAGAAGGGAATAAAGAGGGCAAAATGGGACAACTGTAATAGCATAATCAACATAATATATTTAAAAACAATGTGAGACTGGCATAGTCATCAGGATATGGCCATATGAATGTTCTGCACAGGAGGAACAACATTACCAGTGAGTGTGTGAAGGACAAGCAGCCCCTGCCACAGAGCCATACACCTCAGTATCTCCCTGAGGCTTCCCAGACCTCCTCAGGGCCATCCAAGAGAGTCTGCACTGAGGGCCTAGCCGGCCTGAGCTCAGTAGGGCTGGGCCACAGGGAGTCGGGAGCATGAGACTCTTGCATCTCCCCATGCTGATGGTGTATGGAAGGCAGTGTTCCACCCAGGAAAGATGGCATCTGCAGGTGGTGTGGGAGAGGGGATCAGCACAGGGACCCTGGCAACTGTCCCTTTAGTCCTCTCCCCAAAGCCACACAGCCCAGTCTATCCTCACACAATTACAGTTTGCTTTGGGCTGCCCTCCTTCTATGGGAGCTCCCAAGGTAAGTAGCTGCAAATGAGATTTTGTGCGTTGGCCCTTTAAGAGGACACCTCAGTCTCTAGCAGACTCCTTTCTCTTTCTGGTGGACAGAATTCCCATTGATTTTCACTGCCAGATGTTATGTGGGATCTTCTTCCTGGCTCTAGTGTTCTGGACTCAAGAGTCCAGCATGGGGTTGAGGCTCCAAACTCCTCAGGGGCGATGTTTGCAGCTCAGATATTCCTACAGATTCTCGACTACTGCACTTGTGTGAAGGGCCATCCCTTTTTGCTTTTCCACCCTTCCTACTAGTGTAGATGTAGCTTCTTCTCTAAATCCTTGGTTGTAAGACTTCTGTTCAGCTAGTCTTCACTAGGTCATTCAGGCTGATTGTTCTGTTTCAGCTGTAATTCCAGTTTGGACCTGGGATGAGGTGAGTGCAACTTCCACCTGCTCTACTGCCATCTGGATCTGCTGTGCTTCCATAATTCTGTGTACACAGTTTGTTTTTTTTTCTCCTGTGTACAGTTTCATTTTTGAATGCCACACTGTAAAATATTTATGTACTTATAAGTTTGTTTTCCTGTGGGTGGGGACTCATGCTTGGATCCCCAACACTAGCATAGTCCCTTCACAAAGAATTGATCAATTGGTGCACATTAGCTAACTGAATAGGACAAGGTTCTCTGAAAAGAACTGGGCATCTTCAAAGGGTTAATTGGCCTCCATACATTTGGCTACTCCAAGGTTCCCTTCTCCTCACCATGTGCTAGAAGCTGACCTCTCTGCCACATCAATCCTGACCTCACCCCATCAGTGGACCATATGCCCTTAACAGATATCACACCTCATTCATTTTGGTAAACCAACCCTGTGCCAAGCACAGTGTCCTAAACTAAATGGTTACATAAGAAATCCCTTGAGGAAATGTACTACTTGTAGAAAAGTTATAGAGTCCCTTACAAAGTGTGTTGTCACACCCACTGAAACCAGAATTCTGAAGACGTGGCCAGGAGTGGCTGTGCAATTACTCCGACACTTACCCACTAGTCTTGCTTGCATACATCCAAACACAGTGATCGGAGCATCTTTCTCATAATCCCGGAAACCACCACTCCGCTGAGGTAAGCTATGAGGCATGTTCAGGTTGGTGCGTATGTAGCGGCCTAGGAAAAAAGTCATACAAAGGCTATGTGAGTTTCTTGTATCCTTAGGACTTCTGCTGATCCTGACAGCCTCTCTAGTTCCATTGCTTTTTGGCCAAAAAGTCTAAATTGAGCTCTCTAGAAAATATCAAGGCTGACACTTTTGCTTTGTTAGAATGTCTTGGAATCCACTCGTTTATTCTTCTGACAGAGTGACAAGAAATAAGGTATTTTTTTAAAGTTTTTATTATTTAATTTTAGAGACATGGGAAAGAAGGGAGAGAGAGAGAGAGAGGAACATTGGTGTGAGAGACAAACATTGACTGGTTGCCTCTTATACACGCTCCGACCAGGGACAGAACCCACAATGCAGTCATGTGTCTCAACTGGAATTGAAGCAGTGACCTTTTGCTTTGCGGGATAATGCCCAACCAACTGAGGCCGCTAGTGAGGGCAAGATAGTTTTTAAGTAAAAATAGCAAGCAGACTCTCTAAAGCAGGAGGCTTCTCTGTGATATATGTCTCCTTATCTTAAACAGGTTACTCAAAGGAAAATGGACCCAAAATGAGTCAGGGTGAATTGATGCTGGGACATCTGTCCCTGCCCCTGATGTAGCCATTTGACCATGGGCGAAACGTTTGCCTTTGGCCCCTAGTGTCCCAGTTTATAGGACGCACACAAGAATACTCACCTCTTCCCTAATACGCAAGGCAATCAAAGAAGGACTTATGAATGTAATACATTACAGGCTTTTCTACTGCCCACCTAACCATAAATGCCTCCATCTAGATAAATGTAGCTTGACTGTGCCCCCTAGAGGCCATGATAAAAATAGCAATGTTCGACAGGTCAACCAGCAGCTCACCTTTGGCATCAAAGCACTGCGATAGCCAGTACTTCCCAAACACTACATCCATCCTCTCCCCATGCCGACACACAAACAGGCATCTCTTCTGGGGACCATGCTGGCTGCTGACCCTCAGAGGCTGCAAACACAGAAACGCTGTTAGTGGGGAAAACGTGAGGAAGTAGACATGTCTTGGTACTAGGTGACTGAATCTAGAGCAGGCTTTGCTAATGTACCATGTGAGTTGGCCTGCCTGTAAAATAGGGGGTGGTAGGACTCATCCTACAGACCTCAAGTTATTTTGAGGTTCAGATGAATTGAACTTCGGGTGCTTTGCCAAATAAGAAGGGTTATGAAAATGGTATTATTATCGCTACTGCTGTTATTAGTAAAAGCGGTGTCTGGCCAACACTAACATGAACACCGCTTGAGCTGCAGCTCAGAGGTAAAACTAGCTAGCGTATAAAGAAAGCCATCTAGTGGGACAGCCTCCCCTGAAGAGACGCTTCATCACCTTCTCAGGGAGTGAGGACTTTTATTATCACAAATACGTCTGCCTCATCTCTGATGTGCGGTGGTCGGACCACGTGGCCCAGTGGCCTCTTCCAACAGTGAGGCCCTGCTTTGCCTATTCTAGTCACGGTTTTTAGGCTCTGCTGTCCAACTACACGCATGTGCTTCTCCCAGAAGTAGTTCTGTGAGGACAACTGCTACTTCTGGGTGGTGAAATGGGCGAGTCGAGTCAAAGGCAAGTCCGAATGACTTTAGTTTCTGTAAGTGCCGGTGGATCGCTATAGATGTTTCCACATCTTCTTTCTGAGAGTCAGTTGTTCTCAGTTTCTTTAGTGCTGCCAGCTTCCCACTGGCAGCAGCTCCATGAGCTTCCAGCTGCCCTGAGAAAGTTGCTGTATGGGATGTGGCACAGTCTTTCCACCTCCCCTCTTTCTCTTCCCTAATGCAAGCCCTGGGCTCCAGCCAAATCAACCTAATCTCTTAATTCTCAACAAATTTGAACTTTCAGCTTGCTTTTTTATTGTTCAAACTACTTCTCCGACTCTTCATTCTGCAATTTCTGGCATTATCAAGTACACATACACCGAACACTCACTATCCACCAGGTACTGTGCCAGCAGCTTTATTCTTATTATTTCCTTTAATATTTTTCATTAAAGTATAGTGGACACACAATAGTACATTACTTTCAGGTGTGCAATATAGTGATTCGATATTGATACACCTTATGGTATGATCACCATGATATATATAGTAACCACTGCCACCATACTAAGTTATATTATTCACTATATTCTCTGTTTTATATTTCCATAACTGGTTTATTCTATGACTAGATTTGTATCTCTTATTACTCTTCAACTTTTATTTCACCCATTCCCCCACGCTATTTTCCTTTTATTTTCACAACGACCTATGAACTAGAAAAACTCCTACTACCACATAGATAACATGTTCCCTTCTCTGTGAAAGGGCCTTCCTCATCAGCCTAGGCCCAGTCGTAGTCTTGCATTTTCATATCTACAGGCCTCATGCTAGTCAACAGGTGATTAGTGAACCTTGAGTGCCACTGAGGATGGGACCCTGGCAGTCTGCCTTACCTGCGCAGGCTGGCAGATAACAGTGAGGGGTGCCATCTCCCCCGAGCCCTGGTCCTCGTAAGACCGCCGCTCCAATATGCCATCACCGAATGAAAGAGCAGGGGAAGGTGCTGTACTTAAGATCGAGTAAGAACTGCAGGGGAGGGAAGGAAGATGTTAGCAGCTTTGCCCAGGAGCCACCAGCACTTTGCCCTGGATGAACAGGAGTGTGGGGGTTGGCCAGAAATACTCCCTGGGCAGTGTGATGGTTGGGAGAGCAGGCCTGGGGTGCTCCTTCCCGGGGAAGGGCGTCTTGTTTTATCCTGAAGTCTTACAGTATAATTAGGGGTAAAAGGATTTTTCTACTTGGAATGGATGAATTCATCCCTTTGGGCAAGGGCAGGGCCTCTGAGTTTGTGCTTATTAAGATGCCACAGGCATGGTTGGCAGTAAAGTCACATTAAAGAATACTGAAGGATCAATCTTGTGCCGTTGTTTCCAGCTATTTTTCTGGCTCAAAAGAAATAAACAACTCCTGTTGCCTTTAATCTTTTCCATGGTGATTTCCAACCAAACTCACACATTACAGGGAGCATTTTCATTGCTTCCACCACTTTGCCTGTGGCTCTTGGGGGTCCAGGAAGCCTCGTGGCCATTATCCCCTGTTCCACCTTCTTCAGTCTCAACACCGCTTCCAACAAGATCATTAAACACAGACTCATTGTCGAGGACATCGTTCTCTTGAGAGGTGCGGAGCTGCAAGCCAAGAACTCATTTCCGGATTTAACACTGTAACTACAGAAGCCCCAGGGGTCTTGCTAAATAAGGGAGGCAGCAGATCATCCCATGTTTAAATCATTTTGATTAGTTAAGACTTCCAAAAAGCTTTATCTACTAAACATCGCAATTTAAATATGGTTGTTGGGTGAATCCTGTGACTCTCTACTTTCGCCTCCCTGGGAAGCAGCCAGGGAAAATCTTCTAAATTTTAGATGTCTTGCTTCGTTACAACTAAGGTTGCCAGAGGCCCCAGTCTGTCCAGCACAGTCCTGGTTTACATTTATTGACCCAGCAATCTGTGCAGTTTCACATCAGTTCTGGATTGCTTATTTTTAACACATTATTCTTAGAATTTTAATTTTAAAAAGAACTTTTTACAGTTACTAATATAATAAAGCTAACTGGCTAATAAAAATTCTTTCAGAAAAAATGTATTTTAATAAGTTTAAACTTTCACTCTCCAAGGTGTCTCTTTCTGTAACTGTAAACAGACTCATCCTGCTTCTACACAAAGGTTACAGAAGACCCAAACCCTAAAACAGTGCTCTCAGCCCGTACGAATATCTGACCCTGGCACCACTCCTCATGGATCCAGCAGGTCTTGGGGTGGGATCCAGGAAGCCACAGTATCAAAAAGCTCCAGCAGTTCATGTGATGTGTGTCCAAATGGGACCTATTTTGGTAAAATTAAGCAACTGTAAATCAAGGAAATCTTATGCCATTTACGCAGTCCAAGAGACCGGTTGTTCTCTTTTATTTTAAACTGAGACCCTCCCAAACATCACACAGTTAAAGAAAATTCAATTTCACTCTCTGACTCATCAAAGATTTAGGGCCTGAAATGTCTGGATGGCACTGAACCAACATCGTGCGGTATCTGCCCCGTAATTTCTTCATTTATCATCACTGTGAAGACATGAGGAGAGTCCCTTTTCTCTCTCCTTCCGCTCAGTTGGCAGGAGAAAGACACTCTCCTTTCCTTAAGTGTCACTGTGAGCAAATGGCCTGATTCACTGTGAGACAGTTTGGGCATCAGCTCCAGTTGAGACAATAAACAGTCAGATGCTCTGTGTCAGAAGCAGAGTAAGGGGGAAGCCGAACCTGACACCAGCACATTTTCTCAAGGGCCAGGGAGGCAGTGGCATGGTCCTAGGACACACCAGCCCTGAGTTCTGCCCAGAAGCACTGACCAGCCCACCCTGATTCTGAGTACACAGTGGGGCTCACCAACTGACATACCTAGGGATACTCAGAACCAGGCAAGATTCTCTATTAAGGGTGGAAGGACAGTATTTTTAGGACAGACTCAGGGAACAGAGGACAGGGTGGGAAGGGCTGTGAAGGGTTACAGACCCCAAGTCTCTACATGTTGCTCAAATGCCCTCAGCAACTTCCCACCTGCCAGTCAGGCCCTAAGCAAGCACCGTGAGGCTCTGCCTCCTCAGTCTCTCCTGGGTCAGAAGTGAGAGAAGATCTGCCTCCCTGAGTCGTTTCCACTTCTGGGGCTAAGTAGAAAATAATAATTCTACAGGACCCCTTTTGTAGGAGAGACATTTAATTTGCTGAGCATGTAAGAGGACTAGAAAACACCAGTTACAAAAAAACGAAAATTGCAGAGGCTAATGACTATTTTAGATCCAGTGCTGTTACATATGCAGCGCTGATCCATGTAAAGCTTAATCCTTGAATGCAGTCTTCATAACACCCCTGTGAGTTAACCACAATTAATTATCATCTTCATTTTATGGACTTGCAAACAGAGGCTCACAGAGGCAATGCCACTTGGCCAAGACCACACAACTGGTGAGTGGGAGAGCTAAAATTTGAACTGAAGATTATTGGAATAAAAAGCCAAATTCTTCATTACAATGTCCTAGCACTTAATGCTAGTTATTTCCCCACTCTCAGCAGGGCTGGCTGTGGAAACTGGTGGTTTAATTTCGGACGTAGTTCCTAGGAACAGCGTCACTGGTAACCTCCCTACGTAAAAGGAGACAACAGCAGGTTCACTGACGGCCCAGCCTGAGCTCTGACATGGGCACGAGCGGGCCGCACGCAGCGATCCAACACTGGTCTGCAAAGCGCCTCACGTACTCTCCTCCCACAGGGAGCCCCACTTCTAGGAGTGTGAGCTAAGAGCTGCGCATCGTCAAAAAATCTTTTAGTTCTCAGTTTATTTAGGTATATTATGCTTCACTTGTTTTCACAGGGATAAAAGGGTAACTTTGGAAACCCAACTATTTATTCTCATATTCGGAAACTTTCCTGAAAAAGCAAATGTTTGGGGAATGTGAAACAGCTTCAGGCTTCCAATCTGTGCCACAAAGGACTGATGTTCACCGGGTAGGGGTGGGAGGTGCACAAGAAGGAAGGGTGCGGAGTGGCTGGGGACTGAGTGATTAAGGAGGGAGATGTTCTTTCCCACCTCTGGGTTTGTGGCTTGTCTGCTTGCTGCTAACCAGGGTAGGGGGACTTTCCTTCTTTCCTCCCTCCAGGCAAAACACTCCCTGAAATCGCTCCTTTCTGCTTCTCCTTCATGGAGACAATACCAATGTCAGACTCACGCAGCTGCTGCCCAGGCCCCCAGCTCTGAGCCACGGTGGTAGCACGCGGCAAGAACACCAGGGAGGAAACACAACCAGCAAGCACACACTGGGGAGCTGCCTGCGTGTCCCAGGGAAGAGCTGGCCCTGGACTTTTCTGGTAAAGAAAGAGAAGGTGCCTTTTGTTTCTGGTTTATTGACGGAGACAAAGCCAGCACCACACGGGGCAGTCTGGACAGGGGAGCAGTGTGTGACAGGTCAGTGGGGAGCCATCACTCTAAAGGAGACAGGGGACCGTGAGTCTTTGTAAGGGTCTGGCAGTTGCCCACTTCCTTAAACACATTCTGTCACCTAGGCATCAGAGTGCCACGTTGGAGCACTTGTTCAGAGCCACCTCTGAAATGAGGGGCACTTAGGTCTCCTGATACTTGCGGACCCTTTCGTCACTGGCCTGGCTGGTGTGGTACGACTCTGCCCAGCTGCTCGGGCAAGTGGAACCACTCTGAGAAGTGATGCAGGACGAAGGGGACAGAAACCTGAAAGTCATTTAGACTCAGCACTGGGATGACCCACACTTCAGTCATAAGAGATGGACCCTAAAGCAGCCTCAGTGTAGTCTCTGATCCAGAACTCAGACGGAGGGCCACATGGGTGGGGGCAGGCAGAGTGAAGCAAGAGGTCCACGGCTCACCTCTCCCAATACCCCAGTTAGCCATTCCTAGAAGTCTGGGACCGGCGGAGCTTTCTCCCCATGGACTCTGCTGACAGTGGCTGCTGCCTGCGTGTCTAGAATCAAGTCTACTTCCCACCACCTCCGAAAGTCTGTCATGTTTCTCGGAAAACAGCACGCAAAGAACTTGGAATCAGCCCACCTGTGAAACACCCAGGTGCAACATTCATCAGCTTTGGTGATGTAGTTCTCAGGCAGGAGTCCGGAGCAGCCGGTGGTTAAGGATGTGCCGTAGACCCAGCCCTCACTGGTGCTGGTCTGCTCCACGGGGGACATGAAGATGAAGTCCCCAGGGACCAGCTCCAGCTCATCATCGTTCTGTGGGGTGTAGGGGTAGTTCACCTGCAATGTCTGAAAGAGAGGGTACGTGAGGCCCAATCTGACCCACCCTCCCCAGTGCTGCTAGGCAGAGCTGCTTGATCTGTTTTAAGAGCACCCACATCCAGAGCTTGGCATTTATAGGGCCCCTGGGGGGCAAAGGCTCCGAGATTTGAATTCAGATCAGAAAGTATTTTCTTTTCTTTTTTTTAGGCTAAGGTGGGTATGTGCTGGCTACTACTGGATGGTTCGAGACTTTCCTTTCGGAGTATCTTCATTTCTCTTCAGGATTCACATACGGTTTTTAGAAATGTATCTCAAAGCCCATAGGCTCTTCTGTGAACTGTGTTGCAAATGGGGTTGGACCTGGTTTCCGTTGCTCAGTGCCAGGCGGGCACCTTAAGGGACACTTGGAACCCAGCTCATGCAAAGTTAAGTCTTCCACGAGGGGGAGCAGGGGAGGGTACGGATGGGCCAGAGCAGAGACTGCCCGAAAGCGAGGCTGTGGGAGTGAGCACTGCCCTTTGGTGCAACTCAGCAGCTTTAGCAAGGCTCAGTGCCCTGCCTCAAAGGAGCTTTCTCTAAATGTGCATCTCTAACAAAGAGCTTAAAAGGAAAGTATCTTTTACAGCCATCAGTGTTTAAGTCTGTGTAACCAACTCTCATCAGGGAACAGATGAAGAGCCTTTTCTGGGCTCAGAAAAAGCCCCAGGGCCAATCACAGGCCACGTGGCTTGGCCGACTTATTCCATTGTTTGCCTCCTTTCCTGGTGTATATAAACATCATCGGCACAGGCGCAGAGATGCTTTGGAACACGTTCATTTTACTATTCTTTAATTAACAACAGGAGGCTTCAATAGTGAGCAAAACATTTCCTATCCCGTTTGCTACACACAGGACACAAAGATGGAGGTTCTGCAAGTGTTTCCAACGGTCACCAAGCCACTGGTGGCAGGCCCCAGCTTCTGGCTCCACTTTCAGGTTTTTAACTTTGGCCTCAGTTGTCTCATCTGTAAAATAATACCTGGGCTACAAAAGTGAAAAGAGACAACCTAAGAAAAGTCCTTAGGACAGAGCCCTGTGCACAGAAGGGGCATGGCTATTTCCATGGAGCCACGATGCCTCATTTTCTAGGTGTCCTCCTGCCTTCCAGCCGACCCACCTGGCCCCGGACCACGTGCTGGGAAGGCCTGTGAGTGACGCAGCTTGCTAGTGTCAAGGATACATCAGAACACGTTTCAGAGGAAGACTTCACTTCTGGAACTCTCTGATGAAAGGAGCCAGTGAAAACATGACTTTTCTCAGAGAATGAAAGTGATAACGCACAGAACCCAACGGCAGCACCTGGTTTCTGACTGATGGTCCCCTTAGGGCGGTGCTCCTCTCCCCACACCAGCATCCAGCAGCTCTGGGTCTTCCGCGCCCCCAGCCACCTCTCCACTCCCTCCTTTCCCACTGCCTCACACACACTCCAACCACATTTGCAAACTACCCCAGGAGGTTTTCCGCGGGGTTGTTAAACAGCTCAAAGGAAAAAAGCATTCACAAGACGCCTGGGTCAGGTATGGGATGACCCACTGCAAGGCACATCCCTTTTCCGGGAACAGGGTGAAGCGAGGCCCCAGGTCATGTGGAGCAACTCCAGACTCGGCTCCTTCAGTTCCTCAGACACTCAAGCACAGCAGTCTCGGCTAACAGTGCCTTTGGTCCCGTAGTGCCTTTTCTCTCCGAAATCCTAAATGACTTCAGGAAAGAGCTCACTCCTCCTATGACTGAAGGGTGTTACCTCCAGGGAAATACAAGTGCAGCAAAGGAGCCTCGGAGACAGGGTGTTCCAGGCAGAGCACACTCAGACAAAAGGCAGATCTGATTTACTGAATAAGCAAAAAAAAAAAAACCAAAACCAAAACCAAACAACACGGAGGCACTGCAGCGAACCTGAAACTGTGAACCCGAAAGTGCGCATGTGCCCCTCCTCAGAAGCACTTGCATGAGGCAGCCTGCGTTTGAGAACGATCAGGACACAGGCACCAACTTCCCCTTTGGTTTGGAATCTACTGAAAGAGTTCTTGAGTCCATTTCAAGAACGCCTGTCTCCCTTCCTGCACAGGAACTAGTAAGCGTGCAGTTTGCTGACTGGGTTTGCGGGAAGGACAGCAGCAGCCCGTGCGATGACAGGACTTGACCTTGTTTACCTTCGAAGCCCTTTCTCTGAGGAGCCGCAACGGATGCCGCATTGGTCGTTGCTGCTGCACCCACTCTGTGCCAGGCCTCCCTTAGATCCTTCTCTTCAGCCCACACAACAGTCCAGCAAAATACCACTGCCATTTTACACGGGAGAAAACGAAGAACTGGAGTTACAGGAATTGCAAAAGTGACTCAACAGCTGTTGGAGTAATAGAGCCAGGATTTGAAGCCACGTGTGCTGGTCTCCAGAATTTGTTTTTTGTACAAGTCTCTCCTTCTTCTAGATTTCTATTGCTTGGCATGTACGACTTGCTTGGCCCAAGTATCACTAACACAGCATTTCAAGTCCCAGTGGAGTGAGACTGAACAGGAGGGGGATGAGATGCAGCAGTTTTCCTGTGTATCGCTGGCTGAGTGTCCTTGCCTACATCACTGTCTTCTCTAGACATCGTCAGTTTATTGGAATGACCAATCAAACTTGCCTCCCAGGAACAGAACAGGGAAGGCAAGAGCTGGTTTACGTTCACAGGGGCTCAGGTAAATCCAAATGACCTCAGAGGGAGAACTTGATCAGAAGGAACAGTAATAAATGACTTTAACAAATAAGAGATAAAAGAGGCCAAGTTATTTTTAGAAAATAATTCTTGTGCGCACTGGCTGCCTCCTTCCCTCAGTGCCAACTGAGCACAATGTGGGTCAGGCAGAAAAGCAATTGCCCTTTGGGTTAGCTGGAGGACAGTGTTGATTAGAAGAGGTTCCTTGTGAAACTCCATTGCCACCATCCTTCTCATAGAAAGGCGACTTCCCAGAGTCCATTTGGATGGATGCAACACTTGATTTTTTTTCTTTGTTCTCAGAAGGAAGGAGTCCAATCAGCCACACCTCTTGTTATATTCAGGGCTCATACTAAGCAATTTCCAGGATATGGCATAATTCTTAAGTAAGATCAAGCCCAAGTCTCCTTGTTGCATCTTCACAGAAACTTTCATCAAATGACTCAGAAGGAGGGCATGGCATGTCCACCAGCAGAGTCAGACAAAGCCCCATGCCCCTGACACTCACAGGCCTCATGACCAGGCCTGCACCTTGGGTGCAGGCCTGGCTCTTCCTAACACTTCCCAGTCAACGATGAAGTTGCCTGGTCTGGATACTGAGGTTCTAATTATTTTTCATATTAAAAGAAATACCTCAAAGAGATGTTAGCCTGACTGGTGTGACTCAGTGGATTGAGTACCAGCCTGTGAACCAAAAGGTTGCTAGTTTGATTCCCAGTCAGAGCACATGCCTGGTTTGTGGGCTATGTCCCCACTAGGGGGCATGCATGAGGCAAACACACATCGATGTTTCTCTTCCTCTCTCCCTCCTTTCCCCTCTGTCTAAAAATAAATAAAATCTTTTAAAAAAGGAAATATTAAAAGGCTATGTAAACTTTAATAAGTCAGTTCGTCTATTGAAAAACTAGGAAACAAATATGTGGTGTTTAATAAAAGTAGTTAAACTGGATGACAAAATTTTCACCTAACTATGAGGTTCTTTTTCGGTTGGATGGCCCGATCTTTATTGGTCAGAATACCTGAATTCTGGTTTCAGCACTGGTCCTAAATTATTATTTAGCTTAGAGCCAGCCACTCAATCTCTTTGTGTCTCAGCTTCCCCTTCAGGAATCAAAAGGATAATATTACTCTTCAGAGATGTTTGTGCTTGTCCTGGAATGCAACATCAGTTCCCTCCAAACAACAATGCTAGGACCACACCAGCCTTTCCACCTGCACAGGGGTTCAGATTTCCCACTCACGCTTCCTGTGTGATGCATAAAAACTTTCACATTGCTTAGTCTGTGCTGTTACTTCATGTGTTGTTGTCTCTCCCCTGTTGGACTCAAATCTTGAAGACAGCACAGCATTTTAGAATTCTAGTATGTTTCATGGTACCTTGCATTTGCAGATGGTCAGCAAATATATGTTGATTGTATGTTCACAGATTTTTTTAACGTATTTACTCGCTCTTCTCCTCAACTAAGATAGGATGATGTCTGCTATCTGTTACCACCGTGAATTGCTAGAATATTTAAAATCTTCCAGCATACTATTCTACCTACTCTCCCATTCATTTCTGTGTCATTCCAATAAGGCTGGCTGGGCAGGGAGAACCATGGGGCTTTCACACATATGAGCCACTTGGCACCCAGAGAGGAAGGATTCAGGCTCAAAGCTTCCTACTGAGTTGGGCAGAGTCTTGGACAAAGTCCTGGGTCACAAACCCCTGGTCTGATCTTGCCTCATGGGCTTGCTTTGGGGCCCACGTTCCCACCGCAGTAAGCTAATGACTGCACCTGGTGGTACGGGGAGTGGCAGGGGCCACAGTGAGATGTTACCTCATGGTTTGCAAATCGGATGTCCCGAGAGAATATGGTGGCCACCCAGTCACACCCTAGTTTGACATCAATGTTCTGGGCTAGTTTCTCTAGGGTGGGTAGGTGGCTGGCTTGGAAGTGGTAAGCCAGGGTCACATGCAGCTGCTTCTTATGAGGCTCCACATGGACTTCTGGAAGAAGAAGGAAATTGCCAGTTATTAGAATGCGGTGATCATGGCAGTGGGGGAGACTTCAGGAAGAATATGGAAACCAGCTCCCCAAAGAACCAAAGACAGAGTCCGCTGTCAGACAAAAGCTGTTTCTCTCCTTCGCAGGTGCAGAATAAAGGGGGCGGGGTGGGTAACAAATCCTGAATCCACCCAGTTTGAGAAAGAGCAGCGCTTCTGTAGGAGCCGTGAACCAGCGGAGAGGTGACCATGTGGGTTGGCTGCTCCTCGCAGCAGCCCTGATGATCACCATCCCCACCACTCAGAGGTGGGAACTGAGGCCTGAGGGGGTGGACAAATTCATGGAGCAATGAAGAGCAAATTTTGTAATCATGCAATTCTCAGAGGTATACTGCCTTTGTTTTGAAATCAAGCCTCTCAGCTTCTGGGTGGCTCTGATGGAGAAATAAAGGAAAACAATATTTTCAAAGTTTAAAACAGGGTTTCTCGTGTATGTCAAATAATTATTTGTTGTGAACTGTAGGGCTTAGCTGCCTCTGTGGCCTCCACGCAGGCGATGCACGAAGCACCCCCCAAGCTGGGACAACCAAAATGACTCCAGACACTGCCAAATGTCCATGCCCTGGGGGCAAGACTGCTCTGGCTGAGAACCTTCGTTTTAAAGCAGGCAGACTATTATTCTAAGACATCCTCAAAAACTAAACAAAACCAACCAACCTACCCTCAAAGGAACAGCTTTTATTTCTCATTTGCACATGTCTGCTGTCAAAGCTGGACACGGAGAAGATGAAACCAGGGGAAGTTGGGAATTTGAGAAATTAAGGGGCTCAAGTCACACAAAGGCAGAAGCAGAGGCTGGACCTTTTGGTTTCGAGGGCTTTTTCTGTTATATTGTACTGTATTTCTTCGGTGTGAGCCCCAAGAGGCAAGGGCTTTGGGTCTTGTTCGCACTGTATCCCAGTGCTCAGCACATGACAGGCTTCCAGTGCTTGTTAAATGAGTAAAGACACACACACATACATGAACCTCCTCAAAGTACCCAGGATGGAGGACCACACTCAAGACTACTTGCTGAAGGGATCTGGAATACCAACGTGTAAGGTACAGGGCAAAGCCAGGATGGCCTGCCCTCAGGTTGGAAGGGGCTGGGCCAGCTGCGCAGGGCAGGGCCCCCAGTGCTCCTGGCCACCACCAGGGGGCGGGCGAGGGCAGAGGATCCTGCAGTAGCCCCAAGGTCTGGAGGAGACCCACACCTACTCCCGGAAAGGAAAGCCTGCTGGGCCTGCCCGCCAGTCTCTCCCTCAGCTGGGCCTGGCTGGGAGCCGCTTGACTCATTTGTGAAGGGTTTGGGTTTTGTGGCTGCAACGTTGGCTTTGTTTTTTGGGGAGTTGTAGTGGTTTTGACAGTAGCTGCTGCGGGGTGACAGAGCCCTTTCCATGAGACAGAGGGGCAGAAGCAGGAGGTCATTTCCCTCTTGCGCTGCCATTCTCTGAATAGCAAGCTCCTGGGAACGGACAGGATCCCCTGAAATCAAGTCAGAGGGCGCCCACGAAACCCTGGAGAAGAGGGGTGCTGGGGAGGGGTCTTCGAGTCCCCCCTCCCCACGCAGAGGAGCTGTCCTGCAGGCCCTCTGAGAGCAGAGACCTCACCCAGACTCGCTCAGCTGTGCCTGGCCTTGACCATGCCCTGCCCGCAGTCCCGAGCCCTATTTGGGTTTTTCTCAAAAAGAAGGAGGCAGAGCAGAAGGTCCCTGGCAGGGGATGAGAAGAGCAGAAAGGGGCACTGGCAGGTGAGGTAGAGGCCAAAAGTCAGAAGGCCGGGGACAGTTGGGCTGCAGTCAAGTCTTCCGTTTCAGTCCCGAGCCCATCCCCCGCAGGGCTGCAGCCTCTGCTCTGCGCACATCCTGCTCCTCCAGTCCCACGCCCCGTGGCCTCCCTGCACCCGAGGAGGGACAGGGCCTGTCCTGTGAGTGAGTTTCCTTCCTTCCGTGAGAGGGAGCCCCCAACCTGCGTGGCCCTTTTTTTCTCAGAGCACCGTTATCAACAAGGTTAGGGCTGGCTCACCGGTTTTGGACGCAGCCTCCGCAGCAAAGTCTGCGGCAAATTTCTTGAGGCCCTCTGCGCTCTCCTCCTTCACAAAAAGGCCGATGAAGTTGGACGAGGTGTAAAGCTCCAGGGGCAGCGGGGAGGAGAACTTGCACCTCCAGCGACCCACCGTGGTCTGCAGTGCCTCCACCAGCGCGTCCACCTTGCTGTCCTCACACTGCGGGGAGAGGGGCAGCTTCACTGAAAGGCCGGGAGGGACGTCCGCGCTGGTGAGCGTTGGGTCCCCTGCTCTGAGCAGCAGTTACTAAACCATCACTTCCGTCTGGGAGGAGGGAGAAGAGCTGCAAGCTCCCAGGTATCTGGAAGGGGACTACCCAACTGGTAAATTAAACACGCTCAGCGGCCTACATCCCCGCTCCCTCCCTGCTCTGCTGAGTCCCTGGCAACCGCCAGACTGAGGGGCACTGGTCCCGCAGAAGGAGAAGAACGGAGGGAGGTCCTAAAAGAACACACAGTACCCAGGGCACATTCTCATGTGTTCTCTACTGTTGTGCGTCATCCGTGCTTTTCCTGCTCCTCTCAGATGGTCAGAGGTCGACTCTGCTTCCACCCCCCCACCGCTCCGGTGGGGAAGGCACCACTCACAGCACAGCGGGCTGCCCCACCCACCCCAGAGCGCTGGAAGGACTGAGTGTCTCTAAGACTGAAAAATTGTCAGAGACAGCCAGGGTGACTAAGAGGAAGTGATAATCATTTTAATTTTTGAGTGAATGGTGAGAAAGTGTTAGGAACATGTTTTTATGTAAAGAAAGGGAGGGAGGGAAGGAGCGGAACAAAGACAGAGAATAAACAAAATATTGTCTTAAAGTGCTACCATTCTGCCTTGTCTTCAATATACCTGTATAAATCAGTTCTCGCGCATCTCCACAGAGAGCTAAAGTAGATTAATACATTTATTATAGGGAGAAGGATTTAATTTGGTCATCAAACAAGCTTTGTGGTAGCTGGGATTATGGACTAGGTTACTATGCCAGGTAAAAGGTACTTTGCCATCTCTAAAAAAATGTACTGAGTGAGAACCTGTGAAGGGTGGCCACTGGCTCCTGTGGCTTTCCCTGTCTACAGACTACTTTCTCGTTCCCAGCTCCCTAATTTCTACTTTCCTTGTTGTGAGAGGGAAAGGCAGACTATAGGTAAGGGTGAAGTGGGTCAGTGAAGCCATCCCCATGGTGGCTGCCAGACCACGTGTCAGTGAGTGGGTCAGGTTTGAACCTGGGGTCTCGAGGTGCACATGGCATCGTGACACCACACTAAAGCAGGGGTACTCCTGGCCTCAGCACATCAAAAGGAGGAGCTGTGGGCCTCACCGATTCCCTGAAGGCCCACCCATCACTGGGAGCCCATAACTGTTTCTGCCAGATTCCCCCAAGAGTCTTCGGCTTGGACTCCAGGTCCCAGATGGGGGGCTGGGATGGGCACCAGGCTCACCATAAAGAACTGGCAGAGGGTGATGTGGGGGAAGATGTTGTGTGCTTTGTTCTTCCCGCAGATCTGCTTCGACTGCTGCCAGAAGTCGGAGAGCTTCTGTGCCAAGGGGCCTGTGGGGCGGAGGTAGAGCACGTACTCCCGGGGCAGGGGGTCATCCAGGAAGGGGTCACCCACATGGGAGAACAGCCTGCAAGAGAAAAGGACGAGAGAGCTGGGCAGGCCTTTCCTGAGAATGATGGAAGGGAAGGGAGACTTCAAAGAGACAGGCCCGCCCTCCTCATGCACCACACTCCAGGCACTGCAAAGGAAAGGGTTTCATTTTTGTGCTTTAAAAAAATCCACCTCTCCAAGCTCACACTTTGTAACCATCTTTCAGACACAACAACTTCTTTGCTGCTTGTCATACTGCATCCGCCCCCCACCACTCCCTAAAAAACCTGAAGTCGCTCTCCAGGAAGCATTCTCAGATAAACCCCAAATCCTTTCCTCATCCACCAGCACAGTTTCAACCTTCAGTTCCATCAACAATTAAACCCACATGCTTCCAAAACACAAGGGAAGCTTGGGAGGGTTGCCTTGTAGGGTCTGCCTTGTGTACTAATGTCCTGAAAGGTAAGTAGGTAGGTTTTTTTCTAAACTGATTTGCCCAGCAGCCTCACACTTAAGTATATCTTCTAGTGACTGGAGGGAGGGCAGATTTTGTGATAGGGACTCTCTCTTAGAAATACTTTGAACTTCTTTAACCATTGCTAAAGGGAAGCATGCTCTGAGGCCAGGGCAGAGGAGGCAACTGGCTTGATAAATGATCTAGTCACATGGGCTTCCCCCCAGGGCTCATTAAAGAGGAGCTGCTCATCCCTGCTCATCCACATATACTCAGAGTTAATTACATGCTATTTTCTCAACTTATTTATTTTATACTAACCAGTCACACGCTGCCTGAACACTTCTTCCTCCTGTGGATGCCAAGGCTTTTTGTCTGGAAGAAATCAAATTTCTATTGTTAGTATTTTTAGCCTCCTATCAGCTTTTCTCATCACAGTGGCAAGAGCTGAGTGTTAAGTAAGAGACATCCAGGCTTCCTCAGTGGTGAAGGGGGAGTGGGGCAGTGGACTCCCCCCAGGGTCCCAGCCAGTACAGGGACAGAGCACTTGGAATTCATTTCCATGTGATTAGCCCTGGATCTGCTTGCAGCCCGACAGCCCATGCAGCCTACTTTCGGCAGGTTTGCATTAGTTTTATTTCTGCTTCCCTAAAGGCTGTCATGTCTTGGTTTTTCCTCCTTCGTTTGCATCCACTCATCCTTACTGACCCAGACCTTTGCAGACCATTGCTTTCTTACTGGTAGCCGCTTGGCACAGTGTGTCAGGAAGTGGGGCTACATGTCCACAGGGACATCTGGTTTGGTTCAGCTCAGCGCCTCCTTGCACACACTTCCAAGCACCACAGTCAGTCACAGGCTGCATCCATTTTTGGGGTCATGGCCAGGACTGCCATCACCCCCACCCCATCCTTGGAGTAACAAGGATGGTTCTAGAGCAAGACCCTGCATGCGAGCACAGCAGAGGATTTCTGAAAGCTCAGACTGGCCTCCAAGAGCCAGAGGGTCCCGGGTTTATATCCAACTTTGCTGGTTGTCCATGCATTCATGCATTCATGCTTATGGTCATTCAAGGAACACTTATGGAGTTGCCATAATTTTGTCAGCACTGTGCTAGGCTCTAGCAGTACAGTGAAAAACAAGACTTCGCTTCATGGTCCCTGCCCTCCTGGAGAGTTCGGCCCAGCAGAGCAGTCATGGAAACACTAACTGTACAGGTAATTAGTTAATTACATCTGTGGTCAGGGCAATAAGTACAGGGAACCATAACATAGGATGGGGAGACCTAACCTATCCAGGCTGATAGGTCAGGGACAGCTTCAGTAAGGAAGTGACACTGCCGTGAGACCTGAAGATGTAGACTCTTCTGGGTAGGGACAGATGGGGTTTGCGTGGGGGTCGTGGCAGTGAAAGACAGCTGTTTGCACAGTGCCTGGCGCATGGGTGATGACCAATGCACAGTCATCCCGTCCCTTTGTGCTATACTGATTCTGGGTCCCTGAGAGTGAAGAGTGAAAATTCTAGTTAAATCAACATTCTCTCAAAGTCTCCTTTTCCTACCTGGCTGCTGAACCCAATTCCTCTCTCCTTTTTCTGGTCCCTCTCTGGAGCAGTGGGAATAGCCGAGGCTGTGAGAATCATGGAAGGACCTCAGAGGTCATCTGCAGCCCAAGTTCTCCACTCTACACAGGGATGGGGGAAGGAAGTCGGGTAATGTGCTCAGAGCAGCCTGACTGAGGGACTGCTGAGTGAGGGCCAGACTGCCACTCTGCTCCACAGCTCACAGGTAAGTCCAATGCCTTCCTTCCCCTCCTGAGAATCTGAGCACAAATCCTGAAGGATCAGGATGAAGAAATCTGCTCAGCTAAGCAGAACAGCATCACAGAACGCAAGCCTCCCTACGGTAGGATGGAGTATGAAGAAGCTGGACTGACGCTGTGAACCCTTTGGAGCAGAATTTCTTGGGACAGACCTGCTGAGGAAGAGACTGGAAAACAGGTATTTCCCCTCCCCACTTGCCACACAAGGAGCTTAATTGCAGCCCTGTTGACAGCCCTGGGTCCTTTACTGTTTACTAGGCGATTGGAGGCCACACACCTTGCCTTTCTTCTGATCCAGAAGCCATATACCCAACAGAAGAATGCAAATCATAGTGTTTTAGAAGGTAGAATCTCTGAGGGATTAAGTTAATCAAAAAAGACTTACTGTTTCAAAAACAGTTGAGAAAGTGAAAACTCATTTGTGGTACAATGTGCTATTTAGATAAAGGATCTAATTTCTTTTTTTTATGCCCTTTCCCCAGTGAAATACATCCTACTGAAATTTATTTTTCTTTAAGCACTCAGAGTATCCTCTGGAAATGAAAGGTCTCATTAAGTCATGGTCTTTCTAACTTAAAAGACAAGTTTTGGAGAGTGTTCAAAACTACAATTGAGAAAGATAACAAAAGGTTTGGGTGATAAGGCAATGATACAAGTTTATGGAAATCTAAATTCTTTCCGATGGAGACAAGTCAGAGAGATCTTTAATTTTTGGAACTAAGACCTATCCTTCTCAAACTATTCCAAAAAATTCAAGAGGAGGGAAGCCTCCCGTGCTCATTTTACAAGGCTAGATAATTTTGATTGCAAAACTGACAAACACATTGCAAAAATAGAAAATTATAGGCCATTATCCCTGATAAATAACATCGATGCCAAAATTTTCATATTAGCAAACCAAATCCATCAATACATTAAAAAGATCAAAATAGCACAGTACTGGCATAAAAACAGATACACAGATCAATGGAACAGAATAGAGAGCCCAGAAATAATGCCATGCTTATATGGTCAACTAATATATGACAAAAACAGGCAAGAATATACAGTGGGGTAAAGATAGTCTATTCAGTAAGTGGTGTTAAAAAAATTGGACAGATATACACAAAAAATGAAAACAGATCACCTTCTTGCACCATATAAAAGAATAAGCTCCATATGGATTAAAGATTTAAATATGACTCAAAACTATAAAACTCTTAGAAGAAAACATAGGCAGTAAATTCTCTTACATTTCTCTTAGCAATATTTTTTCTGATGTATCTCCTTGAGCAATGGAAACATGTCACACTAAAAAGTTTTGCACAACAAAGGAAACCATCAACAGAACAAAAAGACAGCATACTTAACAGAAGAAGATATTTGCCAATGGTACATCTGATAAGAGATCAATAACCAAAATTCATATAGAATTCATACAACTTAATACCATAAAATGAACCATCCAATTAAAAATGGACAGAGGACCTTAGTAGACACTTCTTCAAAGAGGACATACAAATGGTCAATAGACATATGAAAAGATGTTCAACATCACTTATCATCGGAGAAATGCAAATTAAGACCACAATGAGATCACCTCATACCTGTCAGAATGACCATCATCAATAAACCAACAAAAAACAAGTGTTGGTGAGGATGTGGAGAAATGAGAACCCTCATGCACTATTGGTGGGAATACAGACGGGTGCAGTCACTGCAGAAAGCAGTATGGAGGTTCCTCAAAAAATTAAAAATGGAACTGCCTTATGACCCAGCGATTCCACTTCTGCATACATGTCCAAAGAAATCCAAAACATTAATTAAAAAAGATATATGCATTCCATGCTCATTGCAGCATTATTTACAATAACAAAGATATGGAAGCAACCTAAGTGTCCACTGATTGATGAATGGATAAAGAAGATATGGTATATATATGATGGAATGTTACTCAGCCATGAAAAGAATGAAATCTTACCATTTGTGAACGACATGGATGGACCTAGAGGGAATATGCTAAGTGAAATGTCAGACAGAGAAAGACAAATACCATACGATTTCATTATGTGTGGAATCTAAAGAACAAAATAAACAAACAAAACAGAAACAGACTCGTTGATACAGAGAACAAACTCGGGGTTGCCAGAAGTGAGGACGTTGGGAGCTGGGTGAAATGATGAAGAGATTAAGAAGTATAAATTGATAGTTAAGGAACAGCCACAGGGATGTGAAGTAGAGCATAGTAAATATAGTCAATAATGATGTAGTAATTATGTATGGTGCCAGGTAGGTATTTGAATTATCTGGGGAATCACTTTGTAAATTGTCTAACCACTCTGCTGTATACCTGAAACTAATATAAAATAATATTGAATGTCAACTGTAATTGAAAAGAATAAGGTAAGTAGGCCTGGCAGGTGTGGCTCAGTTGGTTGGAGTGTCATCCTGTAAACCCAAAGGTTGTGGGTTCAATTCCCGGTCAGGGCACATGACTAGGTTGTGGGTTCTGTCCCCGGTCAGGACCTGAATGAGGGGCAACCAATTGATGTTTCTCTCTCACATTGATGTTTCCCCTCCTCTTCCCCCCTCTCTATAAATAAAGTCAAATAAGCATGTCCTTGGGCGAGGATAAAAACTATTGTATGGAAGGCTGTTGCGCACTGTCTCTGAAAAGGTAGGCCAAAATAAAATAAGCTACATCCATAGCACAAAGGACTCAAGTCATCAGAAGGAACTTCCTGGCAGTATGTGCTGTAAGGCTGTTTTGTTTTTTTGAAAGTTCCTGGAAAGTAGTTAGTGGTCTGAAGCAGGGGTGTGCGATTTTCCAAGCAGGAAGTCCTGGGGGGTGGGAAGTATGCAACTGCAGCTTCCCTAAGGAGCCAGGGGTAGAGCTCTGCCGCTCCTTCACCCACACGCAGGCCGAGGATGGTTTGGATTCATTTTGTCCCCGGAACTCTGGCCACAGAGCAGACTGACCATTGGTGCAGTAGAACATGTCTCCCTCTCTGCACCTCACTGAAGAAAGACTGGGGTAGAGCACCCACCTCCACAGTCCTTCCCCACGGGCTCAATGCCATGGGCTGTGGGGTGTGCAAGGTGAACCCCAAACATCAGGCTCAGCCTGAGTGGCCGCTAACTTTAGAGTGACTCAGAAGTTGTCCGAGGCAGCTGGAGACCTTGAGTAAATAAAAGAGGAGTAGCCCTGGAAACCCAAAGACGAGGAGTCTGGACATTGGATTATAGCAGCTAATCATTTCAGTGGGACCTCAGTTAAAATCAGTAAGACATATGTGAGCTGCTGATGTCATCTCATGTGAGAACATAAATTTGACTTCTGATCCTGGTCCTACCTAAACATCCCAATTATGTTTAGGGTTTATTCTTAGCAGAATGTGAAAGAAAAATAATGCAAATTCTCATGTCCTGCTAATGATAAAGAATAGCACAAAACAGGTAAAAGTAATCGCTCATCAAAAACTTAGGCAAGCAGCTGCTAGGAAATCAGCTCAACTGGAAAAAGCCAGCAGCACCGACTGGTGGCCTTGCTCCCTCCAGTGGGATGGCTGAAGTGCCTGCAGTTTGCCCTCTGCTCAGTTCAATTTTGGGTTCCAAATTGGCTTGGCCCCAGGGCTGCAGCTCTACCCAGCCGCCAGAGTAGAGATGCCCTCGTGACTTTAAAGGAGGTTTGGAAAGGAAAGCTCCTTTTCCACCCAGCATGAGACACTTCTCCTTCCCTCTCTCTCTTCTTTTCTTCCTTCTTTTTGTTTTTTCTTTCTTTCCCCCTCTTTCCAGTCTCCTTCCTACCTCCCTCCTTTCCTCATTTCCTTCTCCCCAATCTCTTTTTCCTCTTCCTCACAAGGAATGTTTACTAAGAAACCAGATGAAAGTCAGAATGCAGGGGCTCCACCTTTCTGGTCTGAAGGTGATGTCCCCGCAGACAACAGCCCCTGGCTGGATTCCTGCTTGATGGAGCAGATTCAGGTGGGTCTGGTTTCCACGTCCAGCAGGATTCTTGCTCCCTCTCTGAACCACAGGTTTTGAGCTTTGCTGGAATTTCCTGTTTAGTTATCATCCAAGCTGACTTCCTGTGCAGCCACCCTGGTTCCCTGGGGTCCACTGTGGTTCTGACCCTCTTGGTAGTTCAGTTTCTCTGAGCTGAGCACCAGCTGTTTGCCAGGCACTGTGTTATCACCAGGGATACACAAAAGGGGAAGGAAAGGTGCTCACGCTTGGGGGTGGGGGTAGGGTTACAGTCTGAAAATCAGTTTATTTTGTATTATTATTTATTAGTATCATATTATTTACTATAACCTACTTTTGCCCACCCCTGTAGACTTCAGTCTTAGAGGAAGAAACAGACATGCAAGCAGTTTCTTACAATGTACTCTGATGGCCAAGGCCGAGCTGTGCAGAGGGTGCTGAGGTGGCTCGGAAAGGGGGTCCTGCCTCAGCAAGGGGGACTTCCTGGGGCAAACGTTCTCTATACAGAGCTTACCTAGGTCAAGATGCCATTGTGAAGTTGAAGAGGTGCTATGTGACAGTTAAGTGTTTGAGGGAAACAGCAAATACTCATCACCTGTTGGGCATCCTGTAGGCTACTAGCTCAAGGTAGGTAGTTTCAATAGGGGGCTGTGCAGCATTTCTGTTGACGTCCTCTCTTTGTGAACCGGGGTTTGGCGACTGCTGCAATGAGAAGCAAGTGCCTGTGAACACCCACGTGGAACAGGAAATGAGAGTGGCAGTGTCCACACTGACCCTGAGGTTTGAGCAGTGGTGCAGTGTCCAACAGACATCCACATCCTGCTAGTATTAGTTGTTGTTACCTAAGAATAAAATGAAAACATTACTTTTCTTTCATTTATGTGTATTATTTTTTCACACGGCCCTTAAGTTGCTAGGAGATAAACATATTAAGTTCTTTGGATCTAACTACTAAATGAACTATTAGGCATTTACGTTGGCCCATAGGCTCTAAGTAAAAATGAAGGAGACAGTGAGGATGCTGTGAACTGAGTAAGTTTGGGACTCTGTCCTAGAAGAAATGATGCTTGATCCAGTTCTCAAAAGCAGGGCAAGAGTTAGCAAGAAGAAAAGGGCGGAGAGAGGACGTGAGGTGCAGAGCGTGGCAGGAGCTAATGCTTGAGGGCAGCAGAGAGCCCGTGTGCGCCAGGAAAGCAGGGCCTGGTGACACTGCAGCAAAGATGGGGAGAAGGTGAAGAAGCTGCAGGGTCGGCAGGGACAGCTCCCAAAGGTCCCTGGGCCGTTTTAGAGAGCTTGGACCTGATTACCGCATGTAGGCAGAGCAATAAAGAATGGTACATCAAAGAAGGGTGATCAGATTTGGGAAGGACTTCAGGGAGACTATCACTGCGGGAGAATGTTTACAAAGACTTGTCAGTGTCAGAGCAGGAGCGTTGAGAGGCTGAAGTGTGATGAGGATGAAGTATTGGTAAGGATGTTTGGGTTATGGATTGAATGAATCTTGGAGACTGATGAGAACTGTAGCTTGAATGTATGCACAGATGGTAAGGATGCCCCTGGTGAAAATGTGGGAGTGCAGATAAGCTATGGCTGGGGTGGTAGTGGGGGTTGAGCTCAGTTACTGTTCCCTGGAGAATCTGGGGGTGTAATAGCTAGACCAAATAACATTAACAGACGACCAGCCTAGTTCTGGGCTACTATGTCCCTGAAGCTTTCTGTTAGCTTCACTTTGATTCCCAGTCTCTTTCTGTTTGTAAGCCAGACATTTTTTTTAGATTATCCATTGAACTCCTATTTCCTGTCTAAGGAATCCCTTCAGGTCTGAATTCACTCGATATCGAGGTCAGTAAATACTCAAGCCATCCCTGGCTCAGGTGGATAGGTTAATCCAGACCCCCAGCTCTCCAGGGACCATGACACATCTCCCACGTGCCTTCAGAGAACAGTTCATTTCCTATTTTATGGAAATTGACCAAATTCGAGTATCGGAAACCTGAAGTAAAAAGCAATAGGGAGCATATATACTAACAGAAATGAAAGTATTTCCCCCCAAATAGTAGGAGTTTGATTTAATTAAGCAGACAGCTAATCTGCTGGGCTTTCCAATTATTTGAATTCATTCTCCCCTTGTCTCTGGATTGCTAGTAAGATGTGTACTCATGGCTTCAGGATCTCCCTTGCTCTGTGCACTGGTTCTCTGGGACCAAGGACTTACTTGTGTAGCAAAAGAAAAGGGTCAAGAATAAAATCTTCCAAGTGGATGAAGCTTCCCTACGCAGCCACAATTAATTATTACATTTTCCTCATGTAGCTAAGACAATCTCAAATTTAGAAACATTTAATGCTAACTGTAGGATTTTTAAAAATGTTTTTAACCTCCAGGATATTAGTTGTTAAATTTTCCACATCTCATACTGTGCATTCAATTAAAAGATGACCTAGTTATTCAGATATCTCATTCTTTTCCCTAGATCTGCCCCAGGTTGGGGGATGGGCAAACTTAGGTAGCACCCGACTCCTATTTTTTCTAGTTGGCCTGTTCAGTAATATAAGAGGCCACTGAGACCACTAAGCAAAACCGAATGATTCTTTTAGGGTGTATGTAAATAGCAGATGCTATTTTGTAATACAGTTTTGAGGAGGAAAAGCAGGGGCTTTTACTGTGCACTATGAAGACTCATTGCTCAGTGCTGACCTTCAGAGGATAATGAGGCAGCTTCTCCACAGGCCTGAGGCTGACAGCTGTCCTAAGAACCGAGGGCAAGCAGGTAACTCTGCATTAGTTTGTTCCTCTAGCAGGAGAAATATAACAAGGAAGTCAGTGAAAAATATAACAAGGAAGACCCCCATGCCCCAGGCACTTAACAGACTGAAACCCTCCTGACCAATGGTGAAGCTGGAACCTCTCTGGACCTGACTGGCTGACTCCACCCTGACAGGTCAGCTGTCCAACCTCCTCTGCAGTCGTCCTTATGCAGGGGCTCGTTCCGAAGCTGTGGCTCAGGCTGAATCAGTGAGAGGAGTGTGTGTATGCAAGTAGTTGAAGCACTGAGCCCAGAGTACATCACTGAGCCTGGGAAGCATCTCAGTGAATGGCCTCCAAGTTTCTCGTCTTTGGGAGAAGTGGCCCCTGAACCTTCACTGGGTGGAATCATGGACATCTGTTCTAGACTCTTGGGGCACCTTTCAGGTTGGTTGGGGCTTCTCAGCAGAAGAGAGCACCCCAATGTGCAGAGCTACCCACCAGGAGTAGTGGGATCTGCAGATGGAGTGGATGGACACAAAGAAAGAGAACAGTGCTGGCCAGGGACAGCAGATGTTTACAGCGTTGCCACTGCCCCCTGCCCATATGCTGCACGTCTGCTGATGCCTCAGCTGTTGGTGTGGGTACCCTCTCCCCTTCCAGGGCCGGTGAAATCCACGCAGTTTCAATCCCCTTTAAACTGATGGTCAGAGGTCACAGGGAGGTGGGGGTGCATTTGAGGCGCTGCTGAAAGCCACACAAGCCAGGGAGGGGCAGAGGTGACATCACAGCTAGGCCTTCCTCGCTCAAGTAAAATCAGGGACTAGCCAAGCCCTGCTGTCCAGAGGGTCCTTGCTGAAGCCACAGCAGTGGCATTGGCTCTCAGGTGCCCTTCCCCAAAGGGAGTCAACTGCCAGTTCAGCCCTTTAGCTTCTTCATCTTTAAAGAGGAGGTGATGAATGTGCACACGAGGGGGTAAGAAAGAGAGACGTGACATTTGTAAAGTGTTCTGGGGTCCTTAGGAGCAACCATACAACAAAACAAAACACCTGTGATCCGTGGCTGCTGAGGAAGCTGAGACCACCCTGTTTATTGCTCTGTATGACCAGACTAGGCAGCACTTCCTTCAGGGTTGTGCCAAAGGAGTCTTCCTTGTTTCCACAGACCCTAAGGAGAGGGGACTCCATGATGTCTCTCGATGACTTAATAGCCCCTGTGCTCAGAAAGTTCTTCCAGCTCTGCCCACACTCAACTTACCTTCTCTGTACCCGGTAGAGCTGATCACCGTTTCCCTATTAACTAAAGAATTTATTCTGTCACTTTCACACAAGAAATTCAGTGACTTTAGGTCACCAAGGCCAGTGAGATGGGCTTGCCTAGAGCCTGGGCCTTCTGTGGAACAACCCCCTGTGAGGTCTCTGCCCGCAGGTCTCCCCCTGGGAGCTGAAGGAAGGCAGTGGGCAGGCCCGTCAATCAACCAAACCATAATGGCCCTACCAATTTCCTTCAGCGGAAATGAACCTAATGGAGAAAGATGTATTGATCAGAAAGACCAGTTTCCGGATCTGTCTGACGGTGAACACTTTCAGTCGGCAGGGCTAATGGGCCTTCAGATGCTGTGGCTGTGCGTCTGACAGTGCTCGGGACAGCAAGCCTGCTGGGGGCTAGCGTTGCCGCCAGCAAGGGCGGCCCAGGGCAAGGAGACAGCTGTGGGCTTCATTTTATTTTTTTAAATAAAACTAATCAGAGAAGGGAAAACAATGCCAGGCTCTTTGGGAGCTGAAGAACTCCCAGCTGAGAACCCCACGCTCCCTCCTGTCGACCAGACTCTGTCCACCCGTGGAGAGCCCACGCGGCAGCTCTGCTCAGGGCTGTTGGGTAGGGAGAATGCTGTGGAGGCCCTGGGGTTTGTGCGTGGCAGGGTCCAGCAACCCATACCCAGAGGCCTTGTTTTGTTCTCACTGAAAAGGTGCTGGAGCTCTGGCCACTGCTGTTGGGACAGCAGTGCGTGATTGGGAAACCAGCCGTTAGACCACAGGTGGTGAACTAATGAAACGTTTCTCTTCGCCTCTGTTGTAAGTCTCCCCAGGACCTAGATAATATGTTTCCTTCTCCAGGATCAATGTGTTTCTGCACAGAGGCACACATGGAGTGTTTGCAGTGTGGACGAAGCACATTCTTGGGAACCAAACTCTTACTAGTTCTCGGACTGAAAACAAATTAATTATACTAAGATTCATCTTCCAAGTCTCTTAAATAAGGATAACGATATCTACATCTTGCAGGCAGAATGATGACTAATACTATGCGTGTGCTGAGAGCTGGCAGACGAGTATACTAGATACTTGAAAATAACATCTACACATTTGCCTATGCATCTTCTCTAAGAATCTTTGCAGTTTTCCTAAAATAAATGTCTGTAAGTTGCATGCGAATTGATATACTTCAAGACGGGGCATCCAAAGACCCAGATCCCCTCTCTGCTGAAATGACCTACAGCCATTTGGGGAGGTCTTGAGGAGCATATGGGATTTGGGGAGAGAGACAAGCTTTCCAGATAAGGCAATAACACAAGAAAAGGTGATGTCCCTATGGTAGAGGAAGGCTGTTGGACAGCTTTTCCTGGAGAGGGGACACTGGCCACACTGTCAGGAGGCAGGCAGGGAGTTCAGCTTTGATCAGGAAGGAACTGGGGAGTCATCAAGGCTCTGAGCAGGCAAGGGACAAAGTTTCCTCCGAAGTAATCAAGGAGAGAACAGACAGCCCTGAGTGGGGCATCTGCAGTGGTCAGCCCTGGGAGGGGTGGCCAGGGTCCCCCCTTTCCTCTAACACCCTAAGAGCCTAGGGTACTTGTGCTGCCTGTGGGGCATTTATTCCTCACTATGCTGAGTAATGCCATCTCTGTTCCTTTGAACTACCTCCCAAGGAAACAGGATAAACGTTTCAAAAGTTCAGTCCATTCTACATGAATAACTACTATTATTGCCTGAGAGAAACAGAGGATGATTTCTGTTGTGATGACTATCTCCTCTCTAGGATGTTACCACCTCTGCATGCTTTCCTGAACTTTTCCTCCTCCAAGTGACGCCTGAGACAGGAACGTGGGTTAGTGCTCTAGCTAGCAGGTCAGTTCAGTTTCATGTTTAAGGCATCAGTTTTTCTGACTCTTTGTCAGTCCAGAAGATTCTGTTTCTAGGTCTCAGGTGCTTTAGAAAACAATGGAACACAGGCCCCCTGGAAGAGGGGTGTCTACTGTGCACAGTCTCTGCGTTCCTGAGGAGGAAAGTCCAGCTGGTCTGAGGGCAAAGATGTCCATGAAATAGAAAAGGCTGTGTCCCTGTGAGGTGCTGTGGGGGTGGGGAGGAAGTTAACACAGAGACACAGCCCCAGATGCTTTCAGGCTGTGCCCAGGTGAAAATGCTCCCAGGTGTGCAGAGTTCAGGGGAGCCAAGTAGAAGTGCTCCCAGGTGTGAGGAAGGCAGGGAAGCCAGATGGAAGTGCTCCCAGGTGTGTGGAGGGCAGGGGAGC
>PVIA01001246.1:249991-300691 GCA_004024845.1 Tonatia bakeri
GGTGGAAGTGCTCCCAGGTGTGTGGAGGGCAGGGGAGCCAGGTGGAAGTGCTCCCAGGTGTGTGGAGGGCAGGGAAGCCAGGTGGAAGTGCTCCCAGGTGTGACGAGGGCTGGGGAGCTTCAGCAGGAAGATGTAGAACTGAGAGGCAGTGTCTGCATGCGGAGAGGCAGGATGCACCAGGGAAAAGACTGAGTTCACCAGCAGAAATGGCATGTAGCACCAGCACTGTCTTCTATATAATTATTTATGGATCATCCTGAGCCCAGTGAGAGAGGCAGAACATCATCGTTACTTTTATTTCACAGATGAGGGGAAAAAAGGCAACAGAGAGGTTAAAAGACTTATTCAGCTCATAGACTAGCCAGACGTGATTGAACTCTGACCTGCTTGTTCTTGCCCAGAAATCCGAGGAACATGGGCCCTTGGGGAGGGCCAGGGTGCAAGCAGCCAATCTCCGCTGCAATAACTTGCAAGTGGTGTTTAGAATATAGGGAGGGAGTAGCATCCTGCCCCCCACCCCCACCCTGCAAAGGATCTGGGAGAAAGAGATGAAAATAAGGAGTCATTTCAGGTTCCAGGGACTAATTTTTTTCTCTTTCCATTCCCACCTCCTTCCTCACTAAACCACTAAAATCAGCCCAAAATACTTAAACATGAATGATTTTTAGTCCTTCTGAAACTGTTTCAGCCCAAAGCTACAGGAGAGGCTCTGACTCACAGCCTTGGTGGGTCAGAGAAAAGTACCCAGACCAAACAGAGCCATTGTCACCATCCTGTACCTTTTCACACAAGTGATTTATTAGTTAATGTGGATTGTTTACGAGGAGGCAGGCCCTGTACTAAACATCTTAAATATAAATGATCTCGTCCAGTCCTTACTCAATCCTTTCAGGTAAGTCATGTCATTTCCCTCACTGAACTCGTGAGGAAGGGGAGGCTGAGAGAGACTGCAGAACCTGGCCCAGGTCCCAATGTCATCCTGAGCAGAAGGATGGAGGCCAAGCTGGCAAAAGGACGGCGCAGTCTAGGTACGCATGTGACCTTCTGAGCTAGCTTAGAAACTTGCTGCCACCTGGGTTCAGTGCAAGGTGCCCTTCCTCCCTGGGAGGACTCTAGCTCCAGAGGCAGGTCAGCTCCTCCCCACGACACACTGAGCCCTCCGTGGCCTCACTCCTGTCTGCTCTTCAGCGTGGCCACCATGCATTCTGTTCCCAGCCTCTTGTCTCACACTCAAACCTTCCTTCTGCTCGTCACAGTTGCTGCAAGGCCCACGTGCCCCTCGGCAACTTGCCTCTTCCCACTGTTATAGCCCGTCTCCTTCGGAAAGCTGTGGCTGCCCTGTCCGGGCACCCGCGACAGCCCTCCTGACTTCGTCACAAGGCTCCACAGGACAATGCACGATGTGTCCTCCATGAGGGACTGGGAGCCACTGAAAGCACAGGCCACCTCTTCTTTGTGTAGCCCTACTTGTTGGCGTAGTATTTAGCACATAGTAAATACTCACTAATTTTTTAAAAGTGAACTTTATGAACACGTTGAAGGTATAGACACCAGTGTGGCAGACAGGCCCTGATACCCTAGCAATGCTGACACCCCCGACTCAGTCCTCTGTGCCACCCCCTGCCCTGGAGTGGAGGGGACACCCAGGGTGTGCTTCTATCGGACAGAACACGGCAGAAGGGGTGGAGGTCGCTCCTGCAGTTCACCGTGACACATGTACGAAGCTCTAGTGAGTCCCTGTCCTGCTGGCCCTGAAGCAGCAGCAGGCTGTGATCAGCCCATGGAGCCCCACAGCAGGCAGCCACGGGGGCCTCCAGTACCTACAAGTGGTATCTGGCCACTACCCAGCAAAAAGCAGGGCCCTAGTCCTGCCACCTCACTGCATGGCTTCTGCCAGCAACTTGGAGATGGATCGGAGCTGAGTCCCCAGTGAGGAGGCACTAGCAACAGCTGATTGCTGACAGACTGAGCAGTGACCCAGCCAAGCTTGGATCACTGCCCTAGAGAAACTGGGAGCTTACTGATGTATCAGTTTTACGTCTCTAAGTTTCTAATGTTGACTAGTGGAAACAAACACACCCAGCTTTTCAGAAAGGGCAAACGGGCACGGAAGGAGCACTGCCGGAGTGCCGGCTGGTGTGAGCTGGGGAGACGAAGCTCCGCATTAAGGAGTGACGCAGGCCTTCAGTGCAGGAGCTGGGAAGGACCAGTCCCAGACCCAGCTGACATGAGCTGATCTGCTTCCTTCATCAGTAATACACCCTCATCTCACTCCTCACCCCAGTTACATGTGATTGAGGCCATTCATGGCTGAGAGTCATAGCTTGGTACTTAGGAGAGGGGGTAGAATGCAGTGGTCAGGATAGAGACGTGGAGTCAGACAGAATGGGCTGGAAACCATGGCTGCCTCCCTAGAGCTGCCACACTCCTCCAGCTAAGAGACCTAACCTCTCCACACTCAGCCCCTGCCTGAGTGAATGAGGGCTGATGACTGCTCTGTGTATCTCGTGAAATGGCATAAGGAAGGGGCTAGCTCAGAGCTTGGCACAGGTCTGTCTTCCCTGACCCCGCTGCCCCCGCAGCTGCCCTCCCCAACTTTCCCTAACTCTAAGGCTAAGCTTACATTGGGACTTTTCGGGAGGAAATCCCTCAGTAAAACAGCTCTTGCCCGACTGTTCAGAGGTTTATGCTGCAGCCGAAATCCCAGGAAATTCTGCCCTACCTGTTTAACACTGCTAAGCTGCTGAGAGGTCAGCCTTGGTTTCCTGAAATGACTAACTGCTTCCTCTTTTATGGGGCACTTTCTATATTTTCAAAGGGGCTTTACCAAACACATTGGGAAATGAGAGCTGTCCCAAACTCTCCGGACCACCATTTACCTGCAGTCCCACTCCAGTGCCCCAGGCCAGTGCCTCCCTGCCATGGCATCTCCTGCCATGGTGTCCCCTGCCCTGTGCCTTGGCCCTTGGAGCTCAGGGAGTCAGGCTTCCACAAGCAGTAAACACAATGTCACCCTTGCCAGCTGGGGGACCCTGAGGGTTCCTTGTTTAGGGGAGTGGCTTTTTTTTTCTTTAATAAGGTTTTGTCTTCCCACTGGGCTTCAGAGAATGCAGAGCCCCTACCCCTCAGGAGCCCTCCTGAGCTGGGTCTGCCTTTCCTGCTTAGACTGGGCTACTTCCTCCTGAGGAGGGGAGGACACTTGGGGCCAGAGGCAACTATTCATTTTATATTGTGGATAGGAACATACAGCCTACTTGGTATCCCACAGCCTGAAATATCTAGATCTGTCATATGTTTCCAAGTGCCCGTTCCCTTGTCAGGCCCCTCTGAGTGTGCCGGTGTGCCCGGGCACCCGTGTGTGACTGCTAACAGGACGCTCACAGGATTTCACAATGCTGAGATCAAGATCACACCCTTCCTCATCTCAGGCTGCACACAAGGAACAAGAGCTGTGCAGGAGGCCAGGTTTCCCAAGTCCCCAAACTGTGTTCCAGGCCCATCACAAAGCTGGGTCCACCTCTGCTGCTTAGACTGGGGTGCTTAATTTCCTTTCTATCTAGCGCTGCTTCTTCAGCCTCTGGGCAGTGCCAATTTGCTGAGAGGCCTGGGGACCCCCTTCAATAGGGAGCAGCATCCACAACCTCTCGGCTTTGCTTGGGTCCCACAATGTGATCCTGGTGGGCCAGCTGATGTCCTGCTCCATGCCCTCCTTTCTTTGGCCTCCTCCACACTGGGTGTGCCAGGCCCTACCACCAGCCTCCACAGTGGGGCACTACAGCCTCTGAGAACAGCAACAATGTCAATTGTTGGGAGTCAATGGGACAGGAGTGTGCAAACAGCTAACCATGCCCTCTTCCCTGAGCTCTGGGAACTGGACAGTGAAAACAAATGCATGCAGTAGGGATGAGGTGGGGACAGAAGGAAAATGCACGGAGTCCTGAGTCAGCTCTAGGTGACTCTGTGTGAGCTTCAAGGCCAAAAGCAGGAAAGGCTTTTTCATGTAGTTCATTTTTACTGCCACATTCATATGTCCCCACCACCCCCGCCCCGAGTGCAGTGGGTCTTGAGTCCTCTTAGGTCAACACATGGCAATGCTTATGCCTAAATGTCAAGCTTGACTCCTTCCATCCTAGTTAACTGACTCTCTCCTTAGCTAGCTCATGAGCTGCCAAGGAACACCTGTATCCTGTGTCTAGCAGCACCCTGGTAGAAACAGGGACTGGTCCTGTCGTGTTTGGATGCTGGTGATTTCTGCAACAGGCTCCAAACCCCAGGAAACAATCAAATTAACCAGTGTATCAGGAAACCAAAGCAAATGACAATTAATTACCCATGTTTAGACAAGGTTTGTCTTTAGCCATGAGATTTACAAAAGAGCTTTCTGGTCTGTTTTCTTTTTTCTAAATACAAATCCAGTCTTAGAATTGTAGGACCTGGAGGCAAAGTGGACAAAGGCTAAGTAGAGTAGTCTTGAGCTCAGAGGAGGATCCTACAATAAATGAGTCATTTCCTCCCTGCCTGCTTCCCCTCAACCGATAAGGCCAGGCTGAGGCCTCTGCAGGAGAAGAGGGCATGTCCTACTCTGCAGAATGACTCCCACTGACATTGGAAGCTTTTGTGAACCTGGCTGGGCAGAGCCCCTTGGTGCCAGACCATCCTTCCCAGTGGCCACACTCTGGCCCTCATTGCCTCCCACGAACCAAAAGCTGATCTTCTCTTTCCTTAAACAAACAAACAAAAGAGTGGAAAAGGTTCAGGCCTTTTCCACAGAACAAACCAGGTGGAAAGGTTGTTGCCATCTGGTTTACCCGAGCCCTCGCAGTAGTGGGAAACTGAGGAGCGGAGAGGAAAGGGCTCATGAATTGGACTGAATTCAGTGGCATGCAGTTTGAGGTGACAGCAGATACTGACCTCATTAAATCGGCCTCACTGAAACCCACGCAAAGATAGTCGCCACTGGACTGGGAAGGGAGAAATCACATGTTCTAACTTCTCCATCTCACAGGTCAGGGACTGAGACTTAGAGAAGGGAGATGACCTCTTTAATGTTGGGATGAGTTGATGCAGAGGTTAACTTAGGACTTGCAAATCCTTGGCTTGCCCTACTCCCCCTTCTAGCCTTGGTCTTCTTCCCACCCTGTGCCTGGTGTGTGGTCCTGGGAGAAGGGCGGAACAGTGGTGCAGCCAGGTTCTGGTCCGGCTCAGTCACTGTGACTCTGAACAAGTCCCTTAGCTTTCTGGGATCGTGGAAAAGCAAAAGGGACTTAAAAGGATCTCAAAGGTCCCTTCCTGTGAGTGTGTGCTATGGATTCTCTCCTCCTTTCACACCCCAGGGGGAGGAAGTCAGGCTGTTTCTTTAACCTCAGAAGGCAATGAGAAACAAAAATAGCTACCAGGCACAGTACTAGGTTTAGGCTGATCATGAAGTGTGTGTGCCCTGCTAGGGAGAGGATCGTTGACCACCTGCAGTGGGCACCAACACCACAGACTAGAGCTAGAGCGGCAGTCATACTTGCAGGACCCAATGCCATGTCAAGCAGTCATTTTAAACGGCAGCCTCTCCACAGGCTTCATTCCAGCCTGAAGGAACCACATACTCCCTGTCTCCAGACCACTCATGCTCCATCCAACCCCTTCACCGGCTCCCAAATGCAACACACAAGTTCCTTTAATTACTATTCCGTGTTCAGTAGTTAAGACCCAAAGAGAATACTTCTTCGAGACAAGGAGGTGCCATTTTTAGCTTCTGAGGAAGGCAATTTCCTTGAGAGAAGGCTAAAAGTCCCATCTGCACCTCTGCAGTGTCAGCAGTGTGCTAGAAAGGCAGTCTCAAGCATTCCAAGAGAAAGACTTATTTCCCCTGTAGTTTGCCTTTCTTAGCAATTGAATTTAACATTTGGAATCCCTCTCTCAGTTGTCTATAAAACCAGTCCATGGGAACTGTAGCCAATAGTCACATGCTAAATAAAACTAAAATGTTGGCTATGCAGATAGAAGCATTCTCTTCATCACAGAACTTTCACTTGGATGGTGCTACTCTAGAAGGTAAGCTCCCCAAGAGCAAGGATTTGGTCTTGCTCATTTCTAGATCTTAAGGACATAGAGAAGTGCCTGGCATATGACTGGCATTTAATTTGCTGAATGCATCTATTGAATTCATGGGTAGGCAGGTTAGAGAGGGTATAGAATACGGTAGTGTCAGTACAGTTATGCTAGTAATTAAAAATTGCACGGCAGACTTCTTCCAAGAAACCGACCTCTCCAACCTGTTTATTAAGAAGTTTTAGAGCACCCAATGGTACTTCCTGAGGCTGGGTGCTAAGAGGGATATGAAATACAACAAGAGGTACTTAAATGTACTGGAAGGAAGAGAAGACTGGAAAAGAGAAGACTTGGCTCACTGTCCACAGCCCAATCAGAAGGGCAAGTGGGGCCAGGTCAGTTGCCCCTCTGGGTCTCGGTCTTTTCAGCTGTATAATGGGAGTAATAATAGCATATCCCCAAGGAGTTGTGTGCATGGAACAAATGGCATAATGCAACAGAGAGTAATTTGGAAACTATATAGTTGAATATGTATGTTATTGACCTTGCCCTCAATTTGCTTTTGAATCCAGCTGCCATAATCCTTAAAAATATTTTGTCTTTTTCAACTGCCCTCCTTACCTTGAGATCATTACTTCAGTTATGCACATCTCTAAGGAAAAAATTCTAAAATACCACTCTTATGCCCCTATGCTTGAACAACTAAAATGGCTCCTCGCCGCCAATGAAACGAAGACCAATCTGTCTTCTGCATGCCCCATTGGCTTAGGAACCCCTGTTTCATGACTATCAGATAGGGCTTCCTGAGATGAGAGACACTGTCCCTGTTACAAATGTTCCTCTGCCCCACCCATGTGTTTTCTTCGTCCACTTCTTGAAATGCCACCTGCCACTTTTCAGTCACCCTGTCCACACTCCAGCCCCCAGGAGCACTGGTGTTCTCAGTGCCTGTCTCCTCTTGTCCACTGTGACAGGTTCTCACCACACAACCTGTTCTCTGGTTGCTCCGCGTCTCATCTCCCCCACAACACTGGACATGACTGTTCTCAGGCTGGGCTTGGTACCTTCAGGGCACTTGGGGGTAAGGTGAGTGGCTCTGCAGGCCTGGGTTTAAATGGGGCCTGACATACAGGAGACAAAGAAGCCAAAAGGAAAATTAGGTTTAAAAAGATAGTCCAACCAGCTTTGTGTATGTAGAAAATGCTTTTCCTACAATGGATTCCTTGTTTTAGTATAAAACATTTCAAATACCTGGGTTTATTAAGTAATAATCAATTTATCCCCCCATTTTGTCATACTTTAGGTTGATACACTTTGAGCCTGAGGGAACACAGAACTGTTGGCTGAGTGAGGCTCTACTTTCCAGTCCCAACTCCTTTTGATTTCAGTGCCTGATTTCACCCTGACTCGACCCCCTGGCCTCCTACCCTTCACCTAGGGTCCCTCACACTGGTGTAGGAGGAGGCGTTGCAGTGACGGCTGTGCTGTGGAGCCTGTGTCTTCAAAGGATGTTCTGAGGAAAAGCGGAGTGCTAGCATCAGCTGAGATTACCCTGGAAGCTCAGCCAGGCTCCCAGTCCACTGCAGAAGGCTGGGGGGTGTGTCCTGCCTTCATCCCCTTCATAATCAACACCATCTTCCCAAGGGAGAGCAGGGCTGCAGAAGGCAGCCCTGCCTGGGTGAGAACTATGCCAGCACAGCATTTCTTGAGCACAAGCAGAGCGCCCAATAAAACCTCTAATTCCAAGGCAGGTCGGGAGCAGCAGGTTAGGCTCTGTTGGTGGCCCTGAAGCCAGCTGGCGGCCACACTGCCAGCCTCTCCCAGATCAGCCACAGCCAGTGTCAGACTGGAATGGGCCTCCCCGTGGGCAGATGCAGCAGGGCATGGGGAGGGCAGAGGTCTGCAGGAGGGAGAAGGCATGCCTCATTGCTTCATCCCTCCCAGGATCATGCAGCACATCGTCCCAAAGAACAGCGAGGCAGCTTCCTGGATGGCCCAAGGAGAACATGCTCCTTGGTGCCAGAAAACTGGGGTTTCACTTTCCTGGGACCCAGCTGCCTCATCTCTAGAGTGGAATATCTGATTCATAGGGTTTCTGTGAGGTACATGCTGCCGGGAGTAATAGAAAAGCTCTTTGCTCTTGACTAAGCTCCGCAATGGATTACACTCTTTCCCCCTAAACAGGAGGCAGGGACGTGTGGGGAATACCAGTAGCCCAAAACCTTCTTGATAGCCTACAGGTGCTCCTTCCCCTTGCAGTCACTGAAACATTGATTCTCACCCAGCTCTACCTCTGTCATCACACTGTCAGTGCTAATATACCTTCCTTAAGGATACTGAGGATAAAATAAGTTTCTGTGGTATGTTTCCTCCTAGGATCTCAAAGCATGGTTCACAAAGCTATCTGTTATTCCCACCTTCCTAACAAGTTCCAGAGGGGTAAATGTTTGCAATGTTATTGGTGAGGAAAGAGGGCTCTATGTTTAAGTAACTTGCCCCAGCTCCTGCAGGATGACAGAGGCAGAGTAAGGGCTAGCACCTTCCAATGTAAGCATTGAGATCCTCTTTTTGAAGTCCGTGAGGTTTGCCTTGAGGTACTGTGGGAAGTGGACACTCAAAATGGAGAACAAAGATGAATAATTACCAGGGGAATTCCATCAGTGCCTGGGTTTTAAACTTCCTGCAATTATTTCACTAGCCTCCTTATGGCAGGGGGTGGAGAGGTGCTGCTGCTCATATTTCTCTTCACTACAAAAGGATGGATGGGATTTGGTCCCTCACCTCTTGGACAGTGATATAATCAGTCAAGTGTCTTTAGCTCACATTGCACTGGCTGAGCGAGTGGAGGAGGCCTTTGTAGCTTTGGGGGTTTAGGTCAAAAGTACGACAACGTTATGTGCGTATAACTGAGGGTACACTGTGCCTGTGAGTGGAGAAAACAGCTTGCCCATCTCAACCAGCCTGAGCAATGTGCTTGAACCGCATCTCAGCAATGGGGAGCCCACCTGGTAAGCCTGCTCCTTAGCAGCTAGACACTGACTGAGGGAAGGGAGTTGCACAGAAACACACTGAATGCCGGTCAGAGTATCTGCTTTGAGCCTTGGCTCTGCCAGTTACTATGACTCAGGGGAAACCCCTTTGGGCATTGGCGTTTTATCTGTAAAAATGGAAAGATAATGATTACCTCACAGAGCTATTGTTAGAGTTAACAGACAGTGTTGGCAAGTGGTCAAAGAGACGGCCTGAATCCTGTTCCACCACTTACCAGATATACGACTCTTGGGTAATTTACTGAATATAGCTAACTCCTAGTTTTCTCATCTGACACTAGGGAACAGTAATAATACGGAGAGTGTTGTCTGGAGGTTTGCACTGCTACAAGGCCCAGTGCACAGTGGGTAGCTGATAAATTGTCCATTAAGATTACAGATCTAGTACAACACAATGAACTGCAAACAACTGTCATTATTTCCTAGGCTTTGGGCAAGTATTGCCAGCACATGCAGCGCTTTGCACATAGTAAATGCACAGTAACGGTCTCCCTCATGCAATTAGCAGCAGTTTCACTCCAGCATTCAGCTCAGAGATTAGTATCATTAGCAATAACTGCCTTCCAGGCTGCCAGCCCAACAAATTAGCAGCACACGACACGGCTGGACTTCAGGGAACGGTTTCTGGTGTCTTCAGAAGGCACAAGGGATTGAGCCTGAGTACAACCGATGAATCGGCAGAAGGTTCTTCCTCTCATGGTGAGGAGAAGCCTGCTGCCATGTGCAGCATGGGCACGCACTGTGCAGGGACCACTCTGGGACCAGGAGGACACATGGCTATCTGGTGTTTCAGCACCACAACCTTTCTCCATGTGAGTGAAGCCAAAGTTGAGGGCCCTCCCTCCCTCTCTCTCTCTTTCCCATGCTCTGCTTGTTAGGTGGCAGATGAGTGTTAAGCACTGGTGTATGCAAGGGGCCCAGGGAACCGCTGGTGCGGGTCTGCTGCTGTTTGCCTCAGCCAACCACTGACCTGCAGGATGTGAGTCCAGAGTTGCCCGCTCCTTTGGTATGATGGATTTCATCAGTTTTCACCCACTGTGTGAGACCACTCTACCTTTTCTTATTTGACATAACATACTTCTTCAAGTACAGGGAAGTATTACTTCATTTAATCCTCAGCTTACAATCATTATTCTCATTAGACAGATGAGAAAACTGAAGTTTAGAGATTTGTCCAAGGCACTATAAGGATCCTTAATGGCAGAGTCGGGATTGGAACCCCGGCAGCCTGCCTGGGTGTCTCTCCACTCCAGTTCTGTCAAGCCTAAATCTGGCAGGCCCCCTTTGCTCTTTCCAGATCGAAGAGTCTGATTTTCTCATTGTGTCTTTAAGGAAACCATACTTGCCCCTCACTCACCCTAGTGCCCACCTTTGGACATCTTCTGGCCTTGGGCATTAACCACCCCACATTACTCTGGGTGCTGACCTTGTTGCTGATGAAAAAAACTTTAGAATGCTCTGTCATTTTATTCTCACGGCAGTCTCAGCTGGGCCCAGGCAGGACAGACCATTGTCCAAGGTCACAGAGCCACAGTGAGCCTAGGACCATGGCTGGCACTCTTTTCTCCCCTCCCATCTGCTGTCATTTCTAGGTATCTTACTGAGTGCTCTGCAGGTCTAGTGCGAGAATGACATTTCCCACAGATGGCATTAGCAGGCCAGTCCCACTGCCGAGGTCCCTCTGGGTCCAGTCCTTTGTTCTACTCTCCTTACACCGGCTCTTGCTTAGATGACTTGAGAGGTTGTCTTGGCTGCTTGTTTCACCCTCCCTTTTATTCCCCAATTCCCAGTCCATCCTCCACTGAGGCCAGAAGAATCTTCCTAAAATGATGACCTGGGTCATGCCACTGTCCCACTTAAGATCTGTCAGAGGCCCCCAAGTTCCTGGCCACAGTCCGTGCTGGCATCTGTCAGACTGGCTGCCTCTCCTGCCATTTCCCCTCCCCCAGTCACATCACCCCCTTCCCCCCCACACAGCCTCTACTTCAGTCATAGGAGCGCTGCATCTTCTGAAATGCCCCGGAGTTCCCTCTATCCAACTTTTGCCAGTGGGATTTTTCCACACCTCTTATTTTCTGCCTGGTGAACCTAAAGAATGACTTTAAGCCCAAATATCATCTCCTCAGTGGAATCCTTCCAGAACTTCCTTTCTGAATTTTCACATATTTTCCCTCACACCCTCCCCACCACCCCATTTTATTTCTGTGTATTCCTCACTGGACTGTAAACTCTTTGAAAATAAGGCTCCATATCTACTTAACTTTGTGCCTTCAGAATACAGCACAAAGAAAATCCCTGAAATGTCCCTTAAGTAGGGAAGAATGAATGGACCGTCCCCTGCTGTCCCCACCCCAGGTAGCTATCTTATGTGGTCTTACAGAATTGTGTAACATTCTCCTAGAAGTACTTGCTAGTCTTATCTTTCATTATCTAATTATTCTTTCTATTTCAAGCTCACTGCTGTCTTGGAAATGTTCTTCTTCATTAGATTATGATATCATTCAAGGGTAGAAGGCACCATCTTGAGCACAAAGCCCAGTCCATAGTAGCTTAATTGACTGAATAGAGTGACTCGCGGGTCCTTATTCTTTCCTGGCAATGCTAATCACAGAGAGACACGCTTGTATACCTCAGATAACTTTTGCCTAAAAGTGTGGCTTGAATTGGCTCACACTGAAGCCATCTTCCACTTGTCTGCCAACTCACATCTTAGGAGTCTACCCCAATGGCATGGCCCAGAGCTCTATGTCATTGCAAGACATGTGGGTTTCCCTCCACACTTCCTTTCCTAGACCATTTATAAAATTGTAACAGAAGTGCAGCCTCAGCATCAGCCACTATTAAAACTCTCTGGTCCCTGGGCCTCGGTCCGCATGCTCCCCCTGGGCTGACCGGTCTTGAGTGTCTGTCGTGCATTCCATGAAGGGAGTGGGAAACATTCATCTGACCACCCATCTGCCCACCCACCCATCCTCTTATCCACCCACTCATGTCGAACATCTGAGAAGGACCAGGCCTTGTGCCAGGCTCTGGGAAACTCAGGGATAGACAAAACATAGTCCCTGACCACAAGATGCTCAGCTGAGACAGAACGGAAACCTGAAGCCAACAGGCACAATGCCCTGTGGTACTCATGCTCCTTGGTCATTTAAAGGGCCGAGTGGATCAGCAAGACAAGACATTAACTCTGCCCACAGAGCAGGCAGGATTGGAATTTCAGAGTAGTGTGTGAAGAAAGGCACGCCCATTGTGGCCTTCCCTTTGTTAACAGCCAAAAGAGCCAGAAAAAAAAATACAGATCCTCATCTAAAAAGCCACAGAAAGAGCTTGAAAGCAAATCCATCTTTTCATACAAAGCTAAGAGCACTGCCATATTCAGACAGGTATTCATGGGATCGCAACTGTCTTCCCTGAATGACTATAAACTGCCTGAGACCAGAGACTTTGTTTTGACCTGTACTGAATCCCAGGAGCCTTGAACAATCCTTGGTACGAGGTAGCACCCATGAATACCTGCTTAATCACCCGGACTTCTGCTGCCCACCAGGGACTGCACGAGGTACTAGGGACAAAGAAATGAACTACACATGGTTCCTGCCTTTCCAGCTAGGTCTATTACTTGCTTTAGTTTCTTAGGAAGCCTTTTTCGGATTGGTGAGAAATTATTTCTGCTTTAAAGTTTGAAAAAAAAAAAGACTTTTGTACAAGCTGAAAGTGACAGGAAAGGCCCTGGCAGCCACTCTTGGCCCTCCTCACAGGTGGCCCCCAGAAGGGCACGCCTTCTGCCCCAGCTACCTTCCCAGGCTGTGCAGTGCACTCACACTTACATTCACAAAGACACACACTGGCATCTCACAATGACGTGCAGAGACACACATGTTCGTGCAGATACACGCTTGAACTCATACACATGTAACCATGGTCACACAGGATTACTCATACAACACACTCACACACAACACCTGCTCACACACAATGGAAGCTCACACATTCACACAGCACACCCTCACACAACCAGATCACACACGCACACAGCCTCAGCCATTCAAGTGATAGCACTCACTATTCTGTCTATTGGTGGCTTCAAAACAGGAAGCTGCAGCGGGGAGGAGAGGTGGTGAAGCAAGGGCTGCGTGTGGAGGCCCAGGTGCATGCACTGGATTCAAAGGGACACTTCACTGGCACCTGTCCTCTCTACTGGCAGGAGGTGGGCTGTGATGCCCTGGTTGGCCAGGCCCCTGAGCAGCATCAGTCCTGGCTGAGGCTGCCTCTCAGCAAAGCTGTGGTCACACAGATCAGACAGCTTCTCTTCCTCGGCCAGGGATTTGCAGGAAGAAGAGAACACTCTGCACCTTCCTGTCTGCCCACACGGAGCCCCTTCTCTTTCTGAGAGCACCTCTTCCAGGAGCCCTTGCGGACGAAGTCCTCCATGTCCCTCTAGCCGACCCCTCGGGTCCTCTGCGTGTCCTCAGCCATGCTTCCTTGCAAAGGAAATATTCTCTTCCAGGCTTGTTCCCAATCCCACTCTATGATGAAATAAACCAGGAACCTATTCTCTAATATCAAATCCTTGTAGCACTGTGTATTTTACAAAGTTTTCATAACCAGCACGTCCTTCAATTTTTAAGTCAGCTCATGAGGTTGTTAATACTCTTCCCACTTAACAGCTGAGGAAGCTGAGATAGGAAATCGAGTCACTTGTCCCAGAGTTGCAGGAACAGACCCTCTACTCTCACCTCTCCATTTTTAGGAATGTCACAACTCTTGTTTCCCACCCAGCTCTGAATGTGGGGTGTGTCTAAGATAAACAGCTACATCAGAACAACCAGAGCAAAAACTGGTGACAGAAAGAGAGCTGAAAGGACAGGAGACTGAGAGAGAAGGCACAGCCCTGCCGCAGGCAGCAGGAGAGCCTCCAGGCCCGCTGTGGGGATGCTCCCAGGGCCCTGCCCTCCCACATGCCCCGCATACACCACACCACACACGCAGAAACAAGCTCCAGTGGGTCCAGCATCTCAAGGTGAGGCAGAGCCATGTGCACACTTTAAATGCCCGAGGCAGTTGGGGCTGAATTCTACAAGTCACTGAGATAGACTGAGGAGAAGCCACAGTGAGATGACATTTCTGGGGGTGAATGACATTTCTGGAACTTCACTTTTTCTCTGTCTCTGAGAGAAGTGACAAAAGCACTTTTTTCCCCTCAGCAGTGACCTTGCAGAGGAAACTGGCCACCTGTTCTGAGGCCAAGAGGGAAGGCGCAGGCACAGTGCTGTGTGCTGTGGTCCTGCCAGAGGGTCCCACCAGCCTGGGAGAGACAGACCTACCGACAGTACTCCTACAGCTGCAAGGAGACAGGAGGGAACAGGAAACGAGACAGGACTGGACTTTTCTGCCAGGCCAGGGCTTCGTCAGACTATGACCTCTTCTTCACGGTCCCCTTCCTCTAGGGCTTCACGTGTCTAACCAGAGGTCCCAAGAAAAAGGAGGGTTGGATTCAGGGAAAGACCTGCAATCGTCTCTCCTGGAATTGTCTTTCCCAGAGACCTTCTGGATGGAAGTGAGAGATTCCTGGGCTTAGGGAATTTCTTGTTCTTCTTTTTGGCTTAGTTTGCTTCTCCTGTCTGGAATATTGTCCAAATCTTTCTTTCTCTTTCTCTAACTCCCACCCTTTTCTTGAAAGCCTCTTCTGACCCTTTCAGGGTTTAGTGCCCCCTGAGCTCAGAGACTGTGACCAATGGGGTTGGACTGATGAGTGGGAAGACGGTGCCTGCAATGACCTTGGATTCCACCAGCTCCACAGTGTCTGCTGTCACTGTGCTGCCACAGTTGAGGAGTGGGCGGGGTTCTCAGGGCTACACTGCACAACTGACCAGAGAGGCCAGATGCAGCTGTGTGGGCGGTGAATGCACCCAGGGTCCTGGCGCAGCTGGACTGCTTGAGTTGGGTGAATTGCTTAAGGCTAGCTTCCTTGGTTAGCAAAAGGTTCCAGGAAGCAGAACTCATGGAGGGAAACGGGGCTGCTCACTGCGGAAGAGACTCTAAGTACTGTGGCCACCCAAGTTCAGTGAGTTCATCTTCACGGGGCCTGGAAGACGTGTGGGCCTTGTGCAAGGGGAGCAGCTGGGCTCCTTGCTGTGGGTCTGTGCTTTTCCAAGCAAAGCACCACTGGGATTTGGAATCCAAATAGGTCAGGGGACCAGCCAAGGTTTTAAATTTGGAGTACTTATGTAGCTCCTGTGATGTGGGAAGTTGAGTAACCACTGTATGAACTGACTTATCTTAAAGTGATTGACTTGAAGTGAGGCAAATATGATCTCCAATTACGCTCATCAGCTAAATTCTGACATGAACCCAACATTCCCTTATTAGTAAATACCAACAAAAGTGTGCTATTTTTGTGGCTATATTTTTATTTATTTGGGCTAATTTTTGCTTTTTGAAACCCTTCCCGAATATATTTTCACAAAAAAATCAAATTGATAATTCCTAAAATTCACTGTTAGGGAAAAAAGGCAGAACGTAAAAATGTTCTGTGAACTGGAAGTAAATTAGAGAGATTTTTTTTCTGTGTAAGTTTCTGTAGAAATCTGAATCATATAACAACTTCGGTTTTTGAAATGTTGGAGGTTTAAGCCAATCTGAATTCTTTGATTTTTTAAAAAACATTGTATTTGTTTATTTTTAGAGAGAAGGGAAAGGAGGGAGAAAGTGAGAGAGAGAAACATCAATGTGTGGTTGCCTCTTGTGCGCACCCTACCAGGGGTAGGGGGACCTGGCCTGCAACCCAGGCATGTGCCCTGACTGGGAATCAAACCAGCAACCCTTTGGTTCGCTGGCCCATGCTTAATCCACTGAGCTACACCAACCAGGGCAATTTTTTTTAATAGAAAATAAATTTCATCATTTTCAAGGTAAAAAAATATGAGTAATTTAGGAGTACTTCTGCATAATTGGGGCTTATGCTGAAGACTAAAAATCAAGTTAAGTATCAGTGTGTATTTTTCAAGTAGAAGAGGACTCTCAAAATTCCTAAGAACAATTGGTTTTTAAGTTAGATTTCTTATGCTAGTCCTCTTGTCTCATTTACATAATTATCTCCCACTAAAGCAAGAGTTCTGCTAAAAACAGTGTTTAAATAATGGGTTCTGTTTCACTTTAACAGAAATACAACTGAATTTAATTTTTAAAAAACTGGCAAAAATACATCTACTTGCCCCATGTTCAGTACCTGTTCAGTACCACAGCGCTGGCCTCACTAACCCTTGTGCCCGATCTGCCCCTCGTCACCTGCCCCTTGTCGTCTGCGCTGCGGCCAGCTCCCAGCTGGGGGACCGTGGCAGCCAGCCCACAGACTCCAAGACCTGGGGTTGGGAGGGCTCACGTTCAAGTCACAGCTGTGTCACTGTGTGACTGTGGGAAAGTCTCTAAGCATCAGTCACCTCCTGAGTAAAATGGGAATAATAATAGGACCCATCTCCTATGACTGTTCTGTGAGTGACGAAAAATAAAACCTAAAGCACTCAGCACCCGACCTGGCATTGAAGGTCTTGGCAAACATCTGCTGGCACCCAGATCCTGGGATGATGACCAAATCACTCTTCTCGGGCCAGATGTTCTCTCTCAGACCACACGCTGTTTCACTAGGAAACATGTCAGGAAAGCCCATCTCCTTTTCTTCATCTGGGAGAACCAAGCTCATATTCAAGACTCTGTTCAAAGGCCAGTTTGTCTACAACTTTTTATTGCAGCTCCCTAGCCCCCACTCACTTTAAAGCTAGTTGGTAGCTCCTAACCACAATCAACTGAAATCATGTCTTTAGGTCTTGCTTTTCCACAAAACTTAGGAACATTTACAGCACAGAATTGAACATTACTCCTCTTTGTACTGCAGACGTTGCCAGCCACCAAGCGGGCCTCTATAAATATTTATTGAGTGAATGAAACAAAATGGAATCAAATGGCATTTGTGTGGCTGTTAGGATGTATGGAGCATATGGCTTTAGAGAATACAATCCAGATTATGTCTTTTCCAGAACTGAGTATGAATGAATTTAACCAAATTAGATGCCATGGAACAGGGATATAAAGAGAATCTGGAGGAGAAATTAGGGTTTTGCCATCTGTCCAGGAAGGATGTATTATCTATCTTGTAGGTAAGTGCCTGAAAAGCTTAATGGGAAGGAAACACTCTCAAGCCATTCCCCACCTCCAAACACAAAAACTCTTATATCAAGATATTTTGGTACAAAGCAAATAAATTATGTCAATTTGCCAAATTAGGGAGTAAAGAGAGATGACAATCTACCCTACTTTGAAAGAAAACCTTTTGGAAGAGAATACTGTGGTTTTATTTTAGGAAGCAAAGTAACATCTCTTAAAAAATCAGATGACAGCAAGACACTCAGGTACACTACCAAGAGCGGCTGGAGAGGGGCAGGTGGGGGGTGAGGAACGGGAAGGAAATTGATTGACGTGTTCACTGTATGCCAGGCACCTAGGTACTTGACATAAAATATAATGCTCAGAGGAACCTCAGAGAAAAACATTATCACCCCATTCTACTGGTGGGGAAGTTGAGTCTTGATGAGATTAAGTGATCAAGGCCAAACGCACAAGTGACTTTTTGCTCTGTAATAGAATTCCTCCACCAGCAACCACAGTGTCCACAGCTCTTATCTAATCCTTCTCCCCTATAATCCGCCCATCCTTCTCTTTACTGTTAGAGCAATTTTCCTAAAATGAGTCCAGTTAAACCTTCCACTCTTTTTCTGTTTTATTCTTAATAATTTTTATTATTAGTCTACTACAGTTGTCGCAATTTTTCCTCCCTCTGCCCTCTTCTGCCCATCCCCAGCTCCCACAGTCAATTCATATGTGTTCTTTGACTAGTCCCTTTACCTTCCACTCTTTTAAAGCTGTCCATGGTTATCTACCATTCCCAGAATAAAAATTCAAATACTAAAACTCATTGACTCATTGACGTAACACACTTAACAGGCTCAGCTCCCACTGTAGCCTGTCCTGCATCTTCTGGACCATCACACTTGACCATGTTTCTCATCATGCTGTGTAAGGCCCACTTCAGTTTCCTTGGCTGACATCTGCCATATGTCATTTTGATTTATTCTCATCAAAAGCCAATTCATCCGTCTGTATCTTTTACCCCTTCCTCCCTATGAAGTCGTCTTTTACATTTAAACAATCTCTTCCACATCCTCAGTCTCACTTTTCTCTCTGACTAAAAGTCACTATAATTGGCACCTCACCACTAAAATTGCTCCCCCTAAAGTCTCCAATTACTCTTCAGGTCAAAAATAATGTGAAAAATGGCTGACATTTAAATACTATTCTGAATCTTATACAATCATGCAGATTTATAGGTGAGGCTCAGAGTAAAATTAAGTACCTTGCCTCAAGTCACTTGGAAAGCAGCAGTGAGAATTCAAATCAATAAGCTTTTGAATTTCAGTCTCCTGAGGCCTTTTAACAGCATTTCACAGACACTGTACCCTTTTTCTCTCCTGCTGTTTTCTCTAGCTGTTCCTTCTCCGTTTTCTAGGTGAACTCTGATTCTTCTACAGGTGCATTAATTGCTGGTGCTCCTCAAGAATCTTCCTTTCAACGCTCTGTTCACACCTCTAGGAGACTGCAGGGCGTCCTGGCTGTACCCTTCACCTCTGCAGGCTCATGCCCCAACCTGTGTGCTGCCATTTCTCTCTCTTAACCTTTGTGCTTCCCCAACATGTTCCTGACTGGAAATCTCCACTTGAATATCTCGCTTGATTAAACATGCGTTTAAAAACCAAACTCACCTTAATGACTTTGAACCTTCTTCTCCCGAGAGTCCCTTAGTTGATAACACACCACCAATTTAATTTCCCAAGTTAGACACTTAAAGTCAGAAAACTAAAAATGGAACTGCCTTTTGACCTGGCAATTCCATTGCTGGGATTAGAAATACCAATTCAAAAGAACCTATGCACCCCAATGTTCATAGCAGCACAATTTACAATAGCCAAGTGCTGGAAGCAACCTAAGTGCCCATCATAAATGAATGGATCAAAAAACTATGGTACATTTGTATGATGGAATATTATGCAGCTGAAATAAAGGAGCATGGATGGATCAGGAGAGCATTATGCTAAGTGAAATAATCCAGGTGGTAAAAGACAAATACCATACGATCTCGGCTATAAGTGGAACCTAATCAACAAAACAAACAAGCAAGCAAAATACAACCAGAAACATGGAAATAAAAAACAAACTGACAACAACCACAGGGGAGGTGGGAGGGGATAATGGGGAGAAAAGAGGGGAGGGTTTTCAGGAACATCTATAAAGGACACAGACAAAATCAAAGGGAGGTAGGATCAAGGGTGGGAAGTGGGGATGGCTAGGGTTGGGGGGAATGGTGAGAGGAAAATGGAGACAACTGTACTTGAACAACAACAAAAAACATGTGAAAAAAAGAAACTTAAGGTCAACCCTTGACTTCTTGCTCCCTCTCTCTCATCTTGTACCCAAGAAATCATTAAAACCTGTCTAACTCTGCAATAATTTCAGCACTTTTCCGCTTAAACCCTCAAGAACTATTTCCTTCAGGATACAATTCCAAAACCTTAACATGGCCAACAAACTTGTATTTTCTTGCCTGGCCTCATTTTAGGCCATTCTCCCTTTTCAATATGTTCCCAGCACATTAGATTTCTTTCAGTTTCTTGAACACGCTACATATTCCCACCACTGAACAAGTGAACATGACATGTCTCTTCAGGGACACTCCTCCGTCCCCAATGCTGATGTCGCTGCTCACCTTCTATGTCCAGCTTACATTTCCAGGGGCTGCTTTTCCTGGTCCCTCAGATAAGTGCCTCAGCTACTCACCTCCCATGACACCAATTCTCTCTCCCAGTACTGTTCATTCTCCCTGTCCTTACTTATTGAATGTGTCTCCCATGATAGTGTACATTGTGACTATATTCTCCGTGCCAAGGAAAGTTCAGGGCATGTGGCTAATGCTCAGTAAGAATGCACAACCCACTTCACCACCTGCGTGAAATCCTGATTTCTCCCAGGCTTCTCTCGAAGGCCTTCACAGCCCTTTGGTTTCAGCCGGCCTCGGTTAGCATTTCTGTTTTACCTCTCTTTCTCCTCCATACACATATGACCTTCTTGAGGAAGTAGACTTATCCTCCAGCATGGTGACAATAATGTTCATTAAATTAAAGAGGAAAGACTATAAGCCTAAGTCTTATGCATTACATACCCTCAGATCTAAAAGGGTCAGGAATGTGGAATGAGGTCATGTCCCCAAAACACTCTAGGGATGGGTTACCCATTTCTAACAGGCAGCAGTAACTATGCTTTAGCAGTTAGATGTCTTTATGTGTATATTTCAAAAATGGCCATGCCATTGGAAAAGAGTAGAAATTAGGAATCTTTCTTGGCTTCCCCATCTTTCACATGTCCTTTCCTTGCTCAGGCACCAAAGCATCCTGTATGTAGCTGACTGCTCTTCCTCTGCTCCACCTGCACCACCTCTGTCTGGGCCAGAACATCTTCGTCTCTTACCTGGCACATCTGCTCTGTTCTCCCTGGTCTTCCCCCCTCTTATATACCAACTGCCCTGCTGTCACAGTTATTACTCTAGAACTTATACCTGACCATATGACCTCTGCTTACACCTTCAGAGACTCCCTATTATCTACGGGACAAAATCTTTTCCAGGTGGTATCCAAGATGCTCCATGTTGGTGCTCAAACTCACCTTTCCAGGCTCAACCCTGTCATTTCTCTCCCATGCCCCCAACATCTCTAAAACCCTAAACTCTCTCATCCTTAATGGAGTCTTTCCTTTTAGCCTTTGCACACTTCCCCATCTCCATACATACATGTCTTCTGCCTACTTTTCTATAACCAGATCAAACGCTTCTCTGTGTCATGTGCTGGAGTTAGTTGTTCCTACCAGGGACTCACAGATCTGTTGGGATATCTGTCAAGCTATCTGTGTTTTCCGTTACTGAACCCAAGAAGATACGGTAATGTCCTTTGCTTCTCTGAATCTCTGGCACCTATCTATATAGGTACTCAATAAATGTTGGAAAAGTAAAGGATTGAAGACTCCAGGTCTTTGTGCATCAGGCTGGTGGAATACGTCTTCCTGTCTGTCTAGGCTTTTGTTTCTTTCCTTAATTAGAAGATTGTATATTTAGCCTCTATTAATGATGAGCTGTTCTTGTCAGAGAAATTTATTTTACACTAGCTTTCTCTTACCCACACATCGATGGGTTAGCTACTACACATTTTGTTGTGCATCTACTATATGTACAAAAATTAGGAATGATAGCAGTTTTGTGTGCTAAAAACAAGACCTTAAGTGCTTTCAAGGGCAAAAAAATAATGGGAAATATTTTCCATTTGTTATTATGTATGTAATTGCTCTAATGTCATTTTCCTGGTAATTTATGCAGTTCCCCTTCTCTAGTCAACTTCTTAAGTGCAAATAATTGAAGATTGTCAAAACATTTTAAATAACTGTGACCTTCATGTGTGCTGTGAATGAGGTGCAGAAAAAGTGTTTCCCTCCAAAAAGGGGAAAAGTTCACTCCTGAATGGCTTAAGGAATGACAAAATGAGTTTACATATAAAGCTTGACAGGAAACAGGAAGGTTTAAAAAACACTGTGATAAGGAAAACCATAAAGAGAAATGCTGACCCAGAAAAGAGAGATCTGAAAATGACACAGATGCAGAATCATTTCTCTGAGGGATTTTTTTAAAAGATAGGGATAAAGAAGTGCGTATTGAACTCATCATAATTCTGTAAGACAAGCATGTCTGATGAGAGGGGGAAATGATTATTCATTCTACTGGAATTGCTTTAATGGAAACTTCTTGATGAAAGCTGCATCTTAAAATACTCATTCAGTGATGAGGAGTTATTTCAAGACGTGAATCACGGTGGCGGGTGCAGTGAGGTTTGTTATGTGAGGCATGCCACATCTACAGGATGTTGAGTTGAGCCAAATGAGCAATGTGCTGACAACTGGCCTTTCTGGACAGCTGGTTTCCAACCCAGTGGCCTACTAGAAGCCATCAACAACTAGTGAATCTATGAAAACCACCCAAGCAGAAGGGTGGGGTCAGCCTTTGAGCCCTTTCTTTTCTCCTGGGTAATCCCCATCTGCCCAGGCAGAGTCCCTCTCAGGCTCAGCCACTCAAAACACTTTCTAGTTCCCTCTCTTCACTGTAACTGAGCATCCCTGTATTTCCATACATACCTCTATTGTTAGATTCTTTTATCATTACTAGGATAATCTGTTTACATACCTTGGGTGCCTAAGGCAAGTACTGCATTGCAATCAGTCTCCCTTCCCTGAAGCCTAGCACAGAGCTTACTCAGCATTTGTCCTGGAATAAATGTATGAATGGGATGAATGCACTTCTACAGGGAGAACTGTGAAAAGGAGACTTTGTCTGTCAAAGCCCATTTAGAGATAAGAGCCAAACATGCTGGATAGCAAGAATTGCCAACCTGGCCCTGACTGGTGTGGTTCATTTGGTTGGCCTTCACCTGGTAAGGCGAGGGGTTGCCAGTTCGATTTCTAGTCAAGAAACATGCCTAGGTCGCAAGTTCAGTCCCTGTTCAGGGCACGTATGAGAGGCAACCAGTCGATGTTTCTCTCTCATGTCAATATTTCTCTCTCTCTCTTCCTTCCTCCTTTCCCTTCTCTCTAGAAATAAACAAACAATTAAAAAAAAAAGATTTGCCAATGTGAAATTTGAATTTGGACTGAGGTTTGGTGCCTGAGTCACATAAACAAGCGCACTGGATGGCTGGGATTTGTTCCCATGAGCAATCGCTGACGTCCATAAGGATGCTAAGGCTCCCTTTCTGAAGTCAGTGTCCTCACCCAGGCCCTGCCAGGCATCTTTCCCTGATGCATTTAAACTGGGCACCAGGGACTTTCAGAAATAATGGAACTTGAAGAAAGCACTTTGCATTTGAGATGACTTGGATTAAAACTTAATTGGGATTTGAGGTGGATTGAGTGGGAAGCTACTAAGGTTGGTCTTTCAATGCAAAGAGGAGCACATTTTCTCATGTGTGAAATCAGTTTGTTCACCCCAACCCTATAACCCCACATAGTCATAGTCCCTTCTCATTTCCTAGTTAGCACAAGGGCTTTGGATTTCTAAAGACAAGGTCAATTACATAACCAACACAGGTAGAAGACATTTACTCTGATATCCCAAAGGCCTTTAGAGCCTTCTGTTTGATATTACGGAGGTACAGTGATGGGCATACCACTTTAAGTCAGGAATGTCAATCATCCACACTCACAGAGATGACAATGGGACGGGGGCAGGGAGGAAGAAGGGAGAATTCTGATACTATTTGAAGAGGAGGAGCCCTTTTGAGAAACTATCATTTAAAAAATAACTTTTTGGGTCTTATAGCTAATGCCTATGAAATGGAGTCTGAAGCACTGCCAGTCCCTTTGAATGGACATAGGAAATTTCAAGGGAAGCCTTGCAACCGCACACATGTGGCCTCACTGCAGGGCTATTTTGAAACAGTTTGCTAGCTCCTGTAACTGAAGCTCGTCGGAGTGAGAAGAGGAGTGGTGGAAAGACAAACCAGGACTCCCCTTCCATCGCAGACAGGAGGTCAGTGGTGCTCCAGCAGGCCTGCACAAGTGGTATTTTACAAGCTACAGGAAACACCATGGGAGAACACAGGCTTATAAGTAAGAGGGGAAATGAAGTCCAGCTGGGTGCAAAATTCCTGCGTTTCAGTTAAATGTGCGGAGCCTGGGCAAGACTGTAAAGGGAGACCCACCTATCCGATGTCTCATGTTTACATGTCACAAATCAAGTGAACAAGCTGGTAAATAAAATAGGTTTATCCTCCCACTTCACAAATCTACCTTCCCAATGGCCTGGTTAAATTTCTCAGACTCCTTGGCACTTCATGCAAGAACATGGCAGTTTGCAAAGAGACAGCAGAGGCAGTCCCTGGTGCCTGTACTGTGGTCTGCCACATCCACGATATACCTTACCCCTGGCTCCTTGGGGTACCTGGAGAGGCCCCACATGCACGCATTTGGAAACCTTGGGAAGATGTCCAAGTTCTGTCTGTACCCTTACAGACAGCCGCTCCTTGCTCACCATCAGGGCTAGGGTGTCTGTCTTCAGGAGGCTGGGCATTGGGGGAGAAACCCAGGAAGCAGTCTCCTCTAATGCCCCGTGTGTGGGGAGGCTACACAGACTCCAAGTAAGCGTGTCTCCATGAACCCAAGGAATCTTTACTTTGTACTGAAGGGCACAGCCCTAAAAAGATCAGAATGGAGCCCTGTGGTCTAAGAGCAAGGCTGGGTACAAAAACTTCAAATCTAAAATAAGCAAAGAAAACAGAGACAAACTCACAGATACAGAGAACAAAACTGATGGTCACCAGATTGGACGGGGATGGAGGGATGAGTGAAAAGGGGAAGAGATTATGAAGTACAAATTGCCAGTTATAAAAAGAAATAATGAAGATTTAAAGTACAGCAAAGGGACCAAAATCAATAATATTGTAATAAATATGTGTGGTGTCACATGGGTACTAGACAATGGGTGATCACTTTGTAAGTTATATACAGAGTAGGGCAAAAGTAGGTTTACAGTTGTTCATATGGAAGCTAATACAGTAATTAATAAATAATAATACAAGAATAAACTCTGTGTTTCACCTACATTTGCCCCACCCCGTAAATGTCTATCACTACATTGTGTATCTGAAACGTTACCACAGACCGTCGGTGAGAGTGCAGGCAGCTGCTGGTGGTAGGGTGAGTGCAAGCCAGCTGGTGGCCAGCTGGCCACTTAAGAGGGTGACAGCATGGGGGCTGCGCAGAGGACATGAGAGCTCTGGGACCCAAAGGTGCCCTGCAGACTCCAAACAGCTCCCCTGGATGTGTGGGCAGCGTGTCCAGCATCGGGAGATGGGCTGAGGGTGGTGATACCTCCAGGCTTCCTGAAGGCAGGTCCTGCAGAAGACCACCACTACCAGAGACAGTCAGGGAGCACCAGGGAGTCTCCACCATTGGTCAAGATGGTACAGAGGGAGGTTCTTACACTGAGCATGCCAAAAGATGAATGTACTGAGCCCCAACGTGCAAAAGCTAGAAAGATAAATCAACAGGGTCCAAGCGCCAAAAGCTAGCAAGATAGTTGGATTAAAAAAGCCCTCCCCTCCCTATCTCCAAAAGAACCATGGGCTTGAGCAGGAGAGGAGACAATCTTTGACAAAGGAGTCCACCATTCTCCCAGGTCATGGCACCCGAATGAACCTCTTTCCTTTTACATCAGCACCTCCCTCACAAGTTCGGCTTTCGCTGTGGCGGGCAGCCAACTCTGTTTTTGGTTACAGTTTTTGGCAACTCTGTGGTGGGACAGTGTGGATCTAGACAAGTCCTAGATGGCCTGAGCTGGGGTCCCAGATGCCTGTGGCAGTCCAACCCTGGAGCAGAGCTGTGGGGACCTGCCAGCAGGTGCTGAGAGCTGTTCTCAGGAAATTTCCCTGCTCTCCTCCAGGTGTCTGTGCCTGACATACTCGGCTGGTCACAGGAAATGGGTGTCTGGGGAGCAGATGGACGCCAAGACTGGGTAGGTCAAACTGGCATACACACTAGGGCTCCTCTGTCCCTGCCACTTGGGCTTTGTGCCACTTGGATCCAGTCAGGATCATTTATAGTACTGGTTGGCAGGTTATCTCTGCTGCTTGGGTCCTATTAGGACCATTTGCAGCGCTGGCTGGTAGGCTATCCTACGCTGTCCCTGCTACTCCAGTTTTGTATTATTTGGGTCCAGTCAGCACCACTCGTGGTATCAGTTGGCAGGAGACAAGGTGCTAGGATTTGCTTGTAAGCACTCATTTGGATGAATGGAATTATGGATACAAGTTTTGCTCATACATTTCCACTCTGTCTGGGGTCTTTCTATGGTTATGGTTTTGGAGTTTACTTTGTGCCATTGGGGGCTCTTCTATTTCAGTTCCTAAAGGGAGCCCACTGGGCCAAACTTTAGTAGACTGATCTCATGTATAGCTATGATCCAATGACTAAGGAGGAATTGGTTTTCTATTACAACACTGATTGGCCTGTGTATACTTTACACTATGGGGGGAAATGGCTCCTAAATGGTTCCCTAAATTACTACACTAACAAACAATTGGAATTGTTTTGACAATGGTCGGGGAAATGGGACAAAATCCCTCATGCCCAGGCATTTATGTCTTTATACAAGAAAGATTTAGCAAAGAAACAGGAAAACTAATGATGCAGAGAAGGGAGTTGGCATTAAAAGCCCTCACCAATAGTAAGATATAGGAAGCAAAGGAAAATGAGGAGATAAGTCTCTTTAAAATGCTCCGAACCCAGGGGACCCAGGATTAGCAGCAAAAAGATTCCCTTACCCCCAAACCACCCCTGCTGCTAGATGCCCCTGAAACGAGGCCCAGAGTGGCAATGCCTACACCCCTGTATGATAAATAGTATCCCCCTTGGAAACCTGGCAGGGTACTCAGGCCAGGGAGCATCCCTATTTGGAGTGGGACAATTCCCTTTGAGGCAATACCCTGTGGGCAAAATAAACCAGGAACGCCAGCCTGCTGGCTACTCCTGGACCCATACTCTGTTTTCCACTTCATATTTACTGAACTGGAAAAATTCCAACACCTCATATGGGGAGTATCCTCAGAAAATGGCAGATCTTAGCACATCCATTTTTGCCACTCACCTTCCAAACTGGGAAGATGTACAGGCTCTGCTTAACATCCTGCTAATGGCAAGTGAAAGGCAGCTAGATAATAGATAAGGCTAATGAAGAAGCTTGTCCCCTTTATCAATAGAATCCCAATGGAACCTCAACCCAAATGGGATGATTCCCTTAACAGAGCCCAACTGGGATGTGAAATGAAGGGAACGAGCCTCCCTAGATTACAAAAGGTGCATATTGAAAGGGCTTAAGAAAGGGCTGCCTAGCCCTGGACAGTGTGGCTTGGTTGACTGGAGCGTCATTGCATGCACTAAGGAGCTGCAGGTTCAATTCATGGTTAGGGCACTTACTGAGGCTGCAGGTTTGGTCCCAGCTGGAGTGCATGAGGCAAACAATCTGTTTCTTTCTCACATTGATGTTTCTCTCCCTCCCTTCCCCTTACTCCCTCTCTCTAAAAAATCAGTAAGTATGTCCCGAGTGAGGATAACAAAAAAAAAAAAAAGAGGTGCCTGAACAAAAGAGCCTGTATATGATACCGGCCACTCAACAGAAACCAAGTGAAGATCCTTCTGAATTTTTACAATGGCTCTATCAGGCTTTCTAAAGGGGCAAAGAGGCAGATCCAGCACCTATTTTTAAAATTTTTTATTCTGAAAATTTTCACACATATAAAAGGTAAAGAGTATGGTATTAACAACTCCAACCCCGCATTCATGACCCAGCTTCAGTAATTAAAAGGGTCAGTATTTTTACCAAATTGTTCATCTATTCCTTGAATTTTTTTCTGGAATATTATAAAGCAAATCCCAGATGTGGCAAAAATCTCACTCCAAAACATTTATGAAGACTTCTTTTTGTTTCCCTAGTGTATTTTAAAACAACCTAGACATCAGTATGCTTCTATGATAGCTGTTTTTTCTGTAATACCATTACTGTGATATTCTATCTAACATTTACAATCCCTCTTGAAAAACGTTGAATATCAAATTCACATTCATTTTTCTGTTTGTCTCAAAAATGTCTTTGTACAGTTAATTTTTTTTGAATTGGGGTCCTGGCCTTATTTTAGCAGGATGGAAAGCAAGCCCTTACATGTGGTTTAAGAACCAGAACCTCTCACACACCTTATCCTGAAAACCATAGGCATGAACTCAACTAAGCAGAACCACAAGGTCAGAACTGATGAGTCTTCAGCTTGAGACTTCTGGCCTCTAAGAATGAGGTCTCAATGAGAACTGCAGGCAGTTGCATCCCTGCGGCCTTTCAGTAGCTCTCTCTGCAGCCTATGTGTGAGAAGCAGTGGCTGAGCTTCCAAGTACTTACAGGATTTAGGTCACTGAGCAATGGCAGACATGCAATCAAAGTGAGCTCCTGCCCTCTCTGGTGCAGCCTCTACTTTTCAGGATTTGATCTTTCTAGTTAAAGGCCCAAAACAAGCTACATGGGGGTGCTACAAAGAGCTGAAGGCAGGAACTGTAGACTGATTTCACTTTCTGTCCCTGAGGGTGTGGCCTTGAACACAATTCTCTTACCAATCAGTTTCTTCACTTCTGAAGTGAAAGGGAGGGGCTCCACAATCCCTAAGACTCTGCAACTCCAGCATTCTATCATTCTAAGCTCAAAGTCTCCTAGTGACCACTGCGTTTCTGGTGCCATGATAGATGTGGGGAACACACAGATACTTCTCCTAGATTATAAACTCTTTATGCACTACTAAGCACATACTAGGCACTCAGTCAATGTTATTGAATCAAGTACCTAATCCAACAACAAAATCTTGAGTATTCACAATGTGCAGGCACAGTTGCTAGGCCAGAGTTCACAAAAATTTTCTTGGAGAGGCTTATGTTAAAATTTATTTATAATTTTTTAGACAGAGAGAAAGGGAGGGAGAAAGAAAGAGAAACACCAATCTGTTGCTTCTTGTACATTCCCTGACCAGACACTGAACCCGACCCCAGGCATGTGCCCTGACTTGAACTGATCTGGTGACTCTTCGCTTCAAGGATTGAAGCCCAACCAGCTGAGCCACACTGGTCAGGTGAGGCTTGTGTTTAAGTATGGATCCATTCAGTGGAGAGTGCAAGTTCTCTAATTGTAACAGAAGTGGCCATAGGTCTTAAATGCTCAGACCTATGATACAGACATTGGACTGTTGGCCCCAATCTGTGTGTTTCCTTCTTCTCAACTTGAGCCTCGGCTGCTACAACAGGAAAACCAAAGAGTGTGGTCCTATCAAAAAGGAAGTGTGGGAAGCTGTCTGTGTCAATTTACCAAGGGGAACATCTCCCAAACAGACCTGGAGCCCTTTCAAGGGTCAGCATTCCTGAAGGGAGGCCCACAGGAAGGATGCAGACTGCTAAACGTTCCTCAAGTAGACTCAACCAGTTTCATATCCAGAAGACAGAGTACCGTTCCCCTTCAATTGGGAAAAACTACAGGCTGGAAGAAGGTCCTCATCATCTAGATTTCCTATAGGTGGGGGATGTGAGCCCTCAGCATGGGGAATATACCACTGTTTCCAGACCCGCCTGGCTGACTAGGGATGGCGAAGCGACAGTTCAAAGTCCCTCTGGGTCCTTGGGTGGCACAAAGTTTCTTTGTACTCATAAAGCTGGTGCTGGCAACATTTTGAATCATGACCCAGAATTAAGTATCTCATTATCAAGTTCACATCTGAGACAAGGGCCTTATGTCCTTTCTACCTAAGAACCAACATAAACATACTGCCTCAAGAGAAGACTTCCAGGAAGCTTTCCAATAAAACAAAACCCAAATCCCTTTCAAAATATTACCAGGTCTGTGGCTTTGAGCCAATGGCATTGTTGCCCTGTTTGGCCTGGTGCACGTCTCCAAGGCCCCCTCTCCCACTGCAAGTGCGCTGTGAGGGATCCTTAACTCCTGACACTGGGACTGGCAGTTGCTGACGATGTCCCTCAAGTGTAACTGCAGCACTGAGGAGGTCTTCGAGATCACGGGCCCTTGCCCCACTTCACAGACAGCTTCCTTCCTCAGGGCCTCTCCACCAGCCCCGAGAAGGCCAGCATTTCTCCACACTGAGCAAAGGGGTGAGGATGCACTCTCTTTGTGACCAGGATGAGTTTGCAAACCTAGCTAATTATAGCCAGCACTGGTTTGTGGCTGTGCTGTGATTTGGGGTCTTAAGGCTTCCGTACGGCTCAGCACATGTGGTGGAAAAAAGAAAAATCTTTGCAACAGACACTGTGAAGCACTTGAAGCCACATGTGTGGAGGCAGGAATCTCAGGCAGGATGCAGCTTAAATCAGACACACATGGCCCAGCAGAGACAAGAGCTGCCAATTAAGGCTCAGAAGTTTTAAGATGAAAAGCTGGAGGGAAGAAAAAACCCAACAACTTGTTAACAATTAGCAGTCTAATTTTTTTTTTAAAGTAGGTCCTGGGACCAGTCAATAGCAGGAAATATTTCACTGAAAAATCATTAAAACAGAACCACTGTGAGAACTTCTTCCACCAGAAAGCTCAAAGCAGCTTATGAATGTGAGATTACTTACAACTTCCCCACATGGGAGTCGGGGTAGACAGAATATTTTCCTTATTTCACAGAGCAGAGAGAAAATGGCACAGCAAAGCTTCTACTCTCCTTTATTCCATTCTAGAAGGGAAAACCGGACTACTAAGAAACCCCTTAATGAGTACAACTTTTATTTTTTAAAGAGCTTGTTGATATAATGCCTGAAGAAGAGACTCTATCTATTCTAAAAGTGCCTGTGCTTACATGAGAAAGGGACACAAAAAGAATCTAAATTGGCATTCGCTGTGTTGCCAGAAGGACATCCAAGGAGCTCACAAGAAAGGTTCCCTGAGGGAGGGCTGGGGCGAAGGGCGGGTGAGCACAGGTGCAGGAGCAACACTCAAAATGCATTACTTTTTCCACCACCTTGCTTTTTAAATTATGAAAATGTAACCTATTAAATAGTAAAATTAAATGCAAATATATTCTGTAGAAAGATAAAACAAGCAATGGAGCCACAGTACTCCTTCTGAGTAGGCTACATTTGGGGGGAATAGAGTTCAACACACTGCTCCTACCTCATCTAAGAAGGAGGTAGGAAGAGGGAGCACGCAACCCACACTGAACCCACAGAACAAACGGGAGTCCAGACCTTGCAGGGCCCCTCTTAAGGTTACCTGGAAAGTCGCGAGCTGTACTGGCACCAAATTCTCTGTTCCCATGCCTGCTGGTCACAGCTGATGTCGGACCCTCTCTGAAATGGTGGACTACCTCCACTCACGTTTAATGAGGTTGAGACAGTCAAGTCAGCGAGTTGGTTTGTTTCCCTTTTCATTGTGCTGTGTTCCTGACAGCAAGCAGAACGATTTTATTAAAGTACAAACTTGAGCATGCTGCTGGAACTGCCCTGTGACTCCCAAGTGCTCTTCCTTCATGTGAAGTCCAGATCACTCAGCATTCACAGACTGACCACCCCCCACCTCCCCTCCCACCCCTTTGTAGCACCTTACCTTCTCCAGCTCATGTCATTTCCTGCACATGTCAGAGTGTTAACACTTCTGCAGCCCTGCTCATGTCACTGCCTCCAGCTGAGATGCCTTTTCCCTTTCCTCCACCTGGCAACTTCCTACAGCTCTTCTAAGACACAATGCTGCTCTCAGCACTGTAGCTCAGGCCTGGCCCCAGCCCCTTCACGGTGCACAGCCAGCCTACGGTTCCTCTGTGGACTCCTACCATGCAGGTCCACAGCTGTTCACCTTTACACCACAGTGGTAGACAGAGAACTCGCTGTTTGCTGAACAGCAGTGACCAGCCAGTGCACACTAGCACTAGGCACTTCCAGTGCATCGGCCTTCCTTCCAAGCGCTCCACACATACCTCATCTAGTCCTCATCACAGACCGAGGAAGTAGCTACTAGTGTTATCACAGTCTTACAGATGAGGAAACTGAGTCATTGTGACATAAATTAAAAGGTTATTAAGTGGCACAGCCAGATTTTGAATCCAGGTGGTCTGCCTTCAGAGCCCACGCTTTGAACCACTATGTAATGATGCCTGTATACACATGAATGATGAAAACACTAGAAATCAAACCCCCGTTCTTAAGGCAAAGGTCCTCCCAGGTTCCTATGTCTGAAATCCCAAGAACTGCAACCACCTGGGGGCCGGGGCTGAGGAGGGCCCTCTCCAAGTCCACACCGTGTTCCACCTGCAGGCGTGCACGGCGGTTCAGGACCTGCTGAGACAGAACAGCGCTGCTCTCCAGTTACTCTTCCATGCTGACCTCTCCTTACCCACGAGCACCCAAAAATCCGCTCAAAGTTTCCCCTGCCACAGCCAGGGCCACCCTGCATCTTTCCCATTACAATGAAACTTGAGATTCTGAGGTTTCTTCATGGTGACCTAGCTCCAAACACAATGTGCACAGAAAGAAGAATCACTTCCTACTAACCCTCCCCACCAGTGGTTAGTAGTTTCTGCTTATGCTCTTCAGAATTCTTTCTTGGAACTGGGCTGAGATCCCATTGGGCCTGAGGCCAGTCTGGGGCCCTGATGAGGCCAAGCCTTGTCTGCCATTGTTCCCCATGGACCCAGAGGACTGAACGGATGGAAGGTCTGAAGTGCTTCCTGCAGTACCTACCTTCCCACTGCCTTCTCCAGCCTGCTCAGAGCGGCCCGGGGAGGAGGAGTGGGAGCTGGTGAGTGAGTTGCTGGTGAGCAATCAGAGTATGAACAGCAATCAGGAAGGGAGAATGAGTCTCCCAAAGGAGACTGCCGTGGGGACAGACGTGGGTTTGGAGACAATGGCCTCAGGCTGGAGTCAGGCCCTGACATTCCCTAATGCACAAACTGAGAGTAAGTTACTTACTTGATTCCAGCCAAATCCACAGGAGAGATTAATAGCTTCCTGTTCATGTGTTCATGTGTTGTAAGGAATAAATGTACACAAAAGGGCTTTGTAACCAAAATAATGGTTTCCTAGACTAATTGTCAGAGTTGTCAAGATTTAAAGAAAAAAAGTATATAAATTTCTGAATCCTTCTCAAACCTACTGAATTAGTGTCTCCAGGGGAAGAGTCCGGGAATCCGTATTTTCAAAAACTCCCTGGGTGCTTCTGAAGCACATCTGTAACTCTAAACTTTGCAAATGTCAGCATTGCTACAAACCTGTGGTGGAACACCTGGTCTGAGTATTACGCTGTCAGGGTCCCCTCCAGTGCTGCCTGACTTAGAAGGAGGGGATTTCTAAGGGATGTGACTTTGCAATGGATATTCATAGAAGCAGCCCGACTCTCACTGACTTGGAGGTTGGCTACCCTTCAACTTAGGAAGGGCAGCTCTCCATGGATGTACAGATGGTTCCTTCTCCTTCTGAGCATTCTCCTAGGGAAAGAACAGTCCCAAAACACACAGAGACAAAAAGACATTTCTCCCTCAGAACCTGGCAGAAGCAACAGAACCAGCCATAGGCAGGATGCTGCAAGCCAGAAATGGACTTCTGCAATAAAAGGCTATCATCAAGCATTCGAGAGGAGCTTGAGCTCTGGAGTGCAGGGGACACCCAGGAAACTGACCAACACTGAGGGAGGACAAGTGCTGCGATGGGAGAGACACGGAACCGACTGGACTGCTAACCAATGAAAGCAAGTCACTGTCCTCGCTTTGCCTTGCTTTCATCTATAAAATGTGGATACAACTTGTCCACCACAAGAAGCTTCATGAGCATCAAATGAAACTACAGATGTGAAGGGCTGCACAGCATGAAAAGCCATGTAAATACAATGCAATGTTTTTATTCTTCAAAAGTATAATGACTAATGCACCATACCACAAATATGGAACATTCCCCCAAAGAATTAAAAGTTGGTGAAACTGGCTCATTCAAAAACAAGTATCTCTATGAATGTCATTGTTTGATTCGCCAAGAAATAAAAGGCTCACTCTCCTAAGAGACATGTCAAAAGACTGAAATGGCCTATTTCTAAATTTTGCCCAATAAGAGATGGAAGTGCATGCAGAGTACACAAGACTTGTGGAGGAGCTGCAAAGTGTAAGGTTATGTTAAGTGACTTAGAAAAGAAGGGTTAAAAGTGAGCAAACTCTTTGGGGTAGAAAGGAAAGAGATCCTGGAAGGTTTTTCAAAACCACCAAGTAACAAATGTAGCACCCACCTCCCACCCACACACCACTGGAAATAACTTTAAATAATGCATCTGAGAATGTCTGCAGAACAGGCAGTCTAGATGAAGGACTTTTAAAGGGATGGTGCTCCCATGAGGATTCTTTCAGGGGAACCATCTTAAGAATCATTTAATCCTCAGGCAAGTTCACCCTGACATACATGCTAAGCAAGCGTGGAGCTAGAGCTGAAATCTTGCTGTGGCAAATATCGCCAGGTGGAAAAGAAATTAACCTGTGGCCGAAGAGGCGGAGTAGCCTTCCCAGCTACCGTGCTCCACTTGCCCCCAGTGCTGAGCAGCAGCCCTCCCTCCACGTGAACACAACGCCATGAAGATCTTGGCTGGTCATTCACAATCTGTTTAGAAACTGAGCAAAAGTCATTTATTCTTTTAATAAATATTAACTGAACATCTGCCATGTGCCAGGCATTGTTCTGGTCCTGGGGACACAGCACTGTCCTACAAAACCTACAAAAATCTTCACTCTCAACAGTTTATGTTTTCAAGGAAAGAAATGACAATAAAGAAATGCACGTGCTCTGGCTGGTGTGGCTCAGTGGACTGAGCACCAGCCTGTGAACCAAAGGGTCGCTGGTTCAATTCCCAGTCAGGGCACATGCCTGGGTTGTGGGCCAGGTCCCCAGTAAAGGAAGCATGAGAGGCAACCACACACTGATATCTCTCTCCCTCTCTTTTTCCTTCCCTTCCCCTCTGTTCAAAAATAAATAAATAAAATCTTTTAAAAAAAGAAGTGCATGTATTTTACAGTAAGTATTCTGGAAAAGAACAAAGCAAGGAAGGATGGAAAGGGATTCCTCCTATTTTATATAGGGTGATAAGATAAGATAAGATAAGAAAAGATAAGATAAGATAAGATATGACCCCAGCTGGTGCAGCTCAGTTGATTGTGGGCCTGTCAACCAAAGAGTCGCCGGTTCAATTCTCAGGCAGGGCACATGCCTGAGTTGCAGGCCAGGACCCCAGTAGGGGGCATGGGAGAGGCAACCACACATTGATGTTTCTCTCCCTCTTTTTCTCCCTCTCTTCCTCGCTCTCTAAAAATAAATATAAAATATTTTTTTAAAAAGATATGAAATGAGTCAGGGTGGGAACGTGCACACACCCGTACAAAGAACATTCCTAGCAGAGGAACTGTGTCTATTATTCAAGAACTGTAAGTAGATGGTGAGATTTTAGTTGAATGGGCTAGAAGGTGGGTGATAGCAGCAAGAGTCAGAGAGGTAGCAAGGGGACACATCAGATAAGGGCTTGAAGGGTTTGGTTTTTACTGTGACTGTGATGGGGAGAAAACACAGAGCCACCCTGTCTGGAGGAACAGTAGAGAAGTCATCTACCTGCATTTTAAAAGTATCTCTGGTTATTGTGACAGAGACAGGAAAGCAAAGGCGGAAACAGGGAGACCAGTTTGGAGGCAATAGGGACAGGACAAATGGGCGCGAGCGATTTCGAGCACTATGGGGGCAGTGAAATGGGCAGGTCTGTGGTGGATTGAACGTGGGAAAAATGAGGCACCGAGGATGACCACAGGGTGCCAGGCTTGGCCCCTGCAACCGGAGTCACCACGCCTAGAGGTGAGGACACTCCATAGGACGAGCTCTGACTGACAGGCCACGCTGCACCCTGACATTGTGAGCGTGGGGTCTGGCACAGAGGGAAGCCGGGTGACCTTGAGGGGCTGGTCAGCACATGGGTGACGCTTCCGGCCAGGAATCAGGGTGAGGCAGAATTGAGTGCAGACAGCGAAGAGGCCTGTGTTTCCACCTGGAGCACTCCAACATGACTGACAAGTGCACAAGGAACCCACCAAGGAGCAGAGCAGCAAGCAGGTACTGGGACATAAGGGCCTCTGGGCAGCCAGATCTCCTCAAGGAAGTGTCAAGGAAGGAACAAGGGGCCGCTTGCATCAAATGCTACTCAGGGACACAACTCGGAAGAAGAACCACAGGATGCAGGAATGCTAAGGCCACTGCACTGGCTGGTGGCCTCGGCAGGAGGTGCGACAAAAAGCCTGACTGGAGTAAGTTTAAGAGAGAAGAAGATAGGAATGGAAAGCACCAGTATGAATATTTCTTTGAGAAGTTGCATTCTCAAAGTATGTTTTTAACACTTTAGGTTATGCAATGAGAGAAACAGCTGTAATGATCTCTCAAGTTGCTAAGCCTGGCTGTTACTAATTCTGACTAGAGGCTCCTTGACTTGTATGGTGAGATCCATGCTTGGTTCTGATGAGCAATGACACTGAGGTTTGTCACTCTCAGGGGCTTAATTTATGGAGGGGGAAGAAGAAAGACTAGGACAGAGAAGTGAAAGGAGGCAAAAGAAAATACAACACTTTCAAAGAGTATCAGGTAATTTTAAATTTCCTAAATGGTTTCTTTTTCATCCCTAACTTCACTGAGAAGTAACTCAAATTCCACAGACCCCAGAAAGTTCCCAGCTAAGTTTAGCACAGACCTGGAATTTGGACATTAGCATGTATCTAATACAACCCTGATCAGGAAACTGAAGTTCAGAGGCAGAGTTAACTGTCTGGCTCTCCAAGGACCAGCTGGGTGGTCTCGGGCAGTTACTCTGAACTTCACTTCAGCATGTCAGTCAGTCCATCTGTAAAACCAACAGTGGTAAGAATACCCACCACCTTGGATTGTAACGAAGTTTAAGATAATCATTACTATGAGATTCTTAGAACAGTGCCTGGCACATGATAAATGCAGAAAAAGTATTATTTTAAATTTTTGTTGCACAAGTCACTCAGAGGGTTTATGTGCTATTGGCGTAGCAAGATGATAAGGTAGAAGCATCCTCTGTCTGATACAAATCCTGACAGAGAACTTTTTCCTTCCTTTGACAAAAGGCACACCCTCCACGAATTAGCTTTTAATCTCTGGCCCTGTGATCCCTCTATGGCTCTAATCAAAATGACTTTTATTCCACACTATTAACCTTAATATAAAAAGAACTATTATTGAGGGTCTGATGAGTGCTATGTTATTTTCTTTCACATATATCGTACTTAATCCTCACACAATCCAATGAGGCAAACTCACTATCCCTTCGCCAAGTTAGAAAGCTGATGATAAAAGGCTGAATAACTTGTTCAAGGTGCTGGGGCCGCAGGTAACAGAGCTGGAATTCAAACCGAAGTCCACGGACTATGCAGCCTTGCCCCTGCCACAAGCGCACCCGGCACTAGCACCAGATGACCCACACTAAATGTCTCAGCAATCTGCCAGGAACCTGGGTCTGTATGGCTTTGTTTTAGGCTGTTTTGGAACAAGAAAGCCAGCTCTATCTGGACTGTATTTTAAATATATGACTAGGTAGTCATGCATCGACTTTCTTGGAGGTGTTCAGCACTTGGGTGAGAAATCCACTTACAGCTGAATTCATTCTCACCAAACAAGTGCTGCCCCAGTGTTTGTGGGGGCTGGGTGTGAGGGGTAGAGGGGAAGGAAACAGGAAATCATTTGCTGGTGGTTGACCAGGCCAGGCCCCTGTGACTTCTCACTGCTACCAACAGTCACAGCAGTTCCTGGAGAATGAGGCCCTTGGGGTGAGCCAGAAAGCACCTGTGGTGACATCGTGGGGCACAACAGTGGAAAATATGTAACACAGTCTCCCAGGGGCTGTGTCTCCCTTGTGAGCACAGAGTAGCGGAGGAGCTAATTATAGCCATGGTGCCCCCAGTCCCCGCTGAGGGCAATTGGCATTTACAGGTGCCTTTGCTGTTTGCAGTTTTTCTCCCTCTATTGATCTGTAGCCACAGCCACACCTAATTCCCATGGCAGAGGCCACGGGATTCAGGCAGCCTGGGGGTGGTGAAGACACCCTCATCTCTAGATCCTCTGGGCTCCTGACAGTGTATCTCTCACCCCACTACAGGTGCTTTAGGCTCTGATGTGATTGTCTTGTGAGAGTTCAGGGCCAGATCAGTTCCTGGGGCGGGGAAGAGAAGGTTCCTGTCATCCTCAGTGGGGACAAGTCCAGGGTGGAGAGGTCCCTGGGGCAGGCAACCAGAACCTGGGGTGACGGCCCTGGAGGGGAGGGAAGAGAGCACCTCCCCAGATCTGGGCCTCCCTCCCTGACACTCTGGCCCCAGGGCGTCCGGCTGTGTTTCAGCAGTATTTAGGGACCTGAGGGCAGGGCCTCTGCCACATGGAAGCAGCCAGACCCAGGCAGAGAAGTGGCCTTGAGGGAACCTCACAAGATTAGGCTGGCCCTAGAAGTAGCCCTGACCCTGAATGGCAGGTCGAGTCCTGCCTCACCTCACAGTCATGCTGTGGCCTCTGAGGGGCCAGGGGACAGGCAGGAGGGGTCTGTGTCGGTACTGGGCAGGAGGGAGACAGGGATGAGGCTGAAACTGACCTGGGTGCTTCTGTGGTCCACAAACTGTGGGGCTAGAGCAGCCTTGCCCAAGGTCTTCCACTGGGAGGAAAGGGGAGGACTTTCCCTCTATCTCCCCTCCTGTAAACCTTCCTGGTACTCCTCCTCAGCCAGGTCTGATGCGCAAAATTTTGAAAACTGCTCTTGACTTCACAGACAAGAATTTTATCTAAGAGGGCAACACAGCAGCTATGGAGAGAGTACACATCTATACGCCAAGCCTCCCTCAAGAGCAGCCAAGACTGAAAGCTCTGAGCAAGGTGTCCTGGGCCACTGGCCTCAGAATATGAAACGACATCCTGATGTCCCAAAGGTCAGAGTGCACAGAGATCCCCTATGGTCCCGCTCTGTCCGAAGACCCCCACCTTGCTGCTGCCACCACACAGGAGGCAATACAACAAGCAGAAAATTCCACCTCCAGTGCACCCCTCTCTCCGTCACTCGCACTGCCTCCCACCCAACACATGAGGGCGGGTGCTAATGAGGCGGGAAGACTCAAGGGGGCCATTTGACTCGCCTCCATTTTTGGAGCATTTTTTGAGCCAGAGGACTGTGGTGGAGGCCTAAGACCTCTTTCCTCACGGTTTGCAGAACCTGACAATGCTGTGTTCGGAGACGCAAGCATAAACTTTTGCTGGGTGTTTGGATTTTGGTATGGTTTTTTTTTTTTTTGGTATTACCAGTTTGAGAGAGAAAGAAGGGTTTGTGTCTATGTGTGTACTTTGAAGGAGGCGGGAGACAGAAACAGATGGGGTGGGGGGAGCAGTAAGAGGAGGAGAGCAGCAGTTTTCATTAGGGACTTGCTGATCAGTGTCTCTCCAGCAAGTTCTGCGGTGTCTCTCCTGGAAACAGATGGGGTAAGTGGCCCTAAAGGACTAAGCTCAACTTCAGCCACAGGGATCTTGTGATTCAGAGAGCCCTCTGGCTGGTCTCTGCAGAAACACAGTAACAAAGCGCCATGCCCTGGCTCTCTCCTCACCAGCATCCACAGCAAGGCTGCAACTGTCCAGAAATAAACAGAGCACCCCCCCAACCCCCAACTGGCAGCCAGTCCTTCCAGAGAGAAAGGAGTCACACCCTGCACTCCCCACACTGCCTGCCAACAACGGGAAATAATATTTCTGGAGTGTTGCTTATGTGCCAAGAACTATGTAAGCCTTTGACGTCTGACTTCTTTGTAAAGACTTTATTTATTTATTTTTTAGCACGGGGAAGGGAGAAAGAGGAGAAACATCAGTGTGCGGTTGCCTCTTGAGCACCCCCTACTGGGGACCTGGCCTGCAACCCAGGCATGTGCCCTGACTGGGAATTGACCAGCTACCCTTTGATTCGCAGGCCAGGGCTTAATCCACTCAGCCACACCAGCCAGGGCATAAGGCTTTGACATTTATCTCATTTAATCTTCAGTGTTAACAACTCCACGATGTAGCCACTATTATTATGCCTACTTTACAGACAAGCAAATGAGAAGATAAATAATTTGTACCTGAATATGCAGATAGTAGGTGAGACCCGAGATCAAATTTGGGTTTGCCTGACACCCCTGCTTTGTTGTCAGCAGTGGGCTTTGCTTCCCTATAAGCAACGCTGAAAAGAGGAAGTACATCTGCAAGGAGTTTGAACTTAAGCCTCACCCCCATTTGTCCCTCCAGTTTTACTGATGAGGAAACCAAGACTCACAGGTCTGTCGAAACTCGTACAGCTGAGAAGCAGCACAGCCAGCACTCGGAGCCAGGACTGAGCTCAGTCCTGTGCTTTCTCCATCTTATCCTGCTCCCTCCGGACCCAGTTCTTGGAGGAAGAGGTCTGCCTCTCAATCGCTTCAGCTTTTAAAGTAAAGGTAAATGAGGAAGCTCAGATGGCTTTCTTAAGTGCCCCACAAATATGTTTAGATGGGATTTTGGAAGACTTGCACCTAAGGGCCAGTGGGTAGCACTTTCAGGGAGGCAGATTTTTTAAGAACTTTGTAATTATCAAATATGCCCAAAGATAGCATGGACTGCCATGTCAAGTGGAAAGGTCCCACCAATTGGGGAGTGCAAGCTGTCTCACTGAACACTTGGTGGCAATTCTATAGGACAATCCTATAGTAGGAAACAACTGTTGTTTTGTCCACCCAGTACCTGAGAACCTTCCTAATTTAGGGGGCATTCCAGTGTGGGTGAGAGGGGAGCCCCCTGAGGAAGAGAGCATGGCAGATGTTCTCTCTTTCAGCTTCCTGCCAGAAAACACCCAGGCATATGACCTAGACTCAGCCAATCAGCTGCTGTAAAGGACTGGGAGCCTTAAAGGAACGCCCTGGAGCATCGTAGGGGTGGTGGCAGGTGTCTGCCAGCAATGTCCTTGGCCCCTGTTTTCTGAACTTGGTTATCCAGGCTCCAGGTCAGTTTTGTGAGCTGCCTAAAATCTTTCTCTGCTAAGGTAGCCAGAGGTGGTTTCTGACACAGGACATCAGCATCTAACAGAAAGTTGGATTAGATCAGGTATGCACCAAGCTGACTGCAGATCCGGGTTTCTGGTGCAGCTCAGTAAAAATACAGGTTCTGGTCCCAGGTCCACCAAGACCTTCAGAATCAGAATCTTCATGACAATACTCTCAATATCTTTTTTTTAAACTCCCCAGATGATTCCAACATGTAGCCCCATTTAGGGCTAAATAAGGTTTATAGTCCTCCAAACAAAATACAATGATTCTCTGAAAAACTCTTACCAAGAATTTGCTCATGGCTCTCAGAAAAATGCAAGATATCTATGGTTTATTTACATTTGCTAACAAGTTTACCTCACTGGACAAATAACACACTCCCCAGAGGCCAAACCTGTGATCTTTCTTCCATCTCTACAGGACATTCCTTTCCAAGTGGTTCCACAGACCTTTAACATCACCTCATGCCGTCCTCAGTGAGTGAGACCGTGTTTTCACGTGCACTCACCCACTGCCACGGTGTCAACACAGCACAAGACTGTTTACTCCCCAAACCAAGGCCTCCCTTCACCTGGTGGTGCTGCTCTTACCACCCACTGTGCTGCCCAATGAAAGCCCCATCCCCATTCAGAGGCTCCACTGCCCTGCTGGAAATGAGGACCACGAACACCCAGCTGCCACAGCTAGCCTTAAAAAGGAAGAACAAAAGAGGCCTGGAAGACTGGCATGTCCGTCTCCAGATTCTGATGGTAAGGGCTCAGCAACAAGCATTCCTGAGATGGAGATGAACAGCTTGCCAACTCTCTGGGGCTCAGCTCAGCGCATAGGTCCCTGTATCACCACTGCTCATTCACCCGGGAGAAAACCCCCCATCTCTCCTGGTAACAACTGCTTTTAAGAGGCTGCACTCCAGGCCGCTGGAGCTTTATATGTTTCAGAGAGTTTTTGTTTTGTTTTGTTTTTTTAACACCATGGGAAGGAAGAGGCCTATGAACCCCATTGCCCCCTCCCCTCCTAGAACTTAGTCTTCTAGTCGCAGCACCTTCTTGGGGTGGGGTGCAGGGGGACTCCACAGCCTCCCTTGGTGGCCTCCTGGTGCTCGGCAGGGCTGGAGGATTAGAGCCACTGACTCTGGCTGTGTGATGCCATTGCTGGGGGCAGCGTGGAAGAAGCCTGAGAGCCTCTGGGTTCACTTAGGATCCCGAGAAAGCCCCGTCATGGGACACTCTGCCTCTGGAGAATCTTCAAAGCCCACCCTGAGAGGGTACCCACCCAGGCAGCTCCTTAGGAAAGTTTGCTGACCTCCCACCTCCTCACCCTGAAGCTTCAGAGCAGCCACAACCCTCGAAAGGACGTTGAGAACAACGAGGCCATCTGGTTTCTGTGCAATCTGCATCCGTGCAGAGCACACAATTCACCTTCCAGCGCCTTCACGACACACACAGCTGAGTTCCACTGCTGACTTTGGCACTCCCTCCTGGTCTCTGAGAAGAACAGATTCAATTTAAAAGGAAGTAACAGATGCTGCAAATCACTCCCTCATTTTGAGAGTATTTTTTTTCCCAAATGGCCTGAATTACTTGATGATGAACAGCAATACAGCAAAAAAAAGCAAAGCTGTCCTAACAACTTCCAACCTGGCTCCCACCCCGGGAAGCTGCGGCTTCCTCCTCCTCGGTGGTCTGGGTGCCAGGGGCTGCTCTTCCTCCTGGTGGGCAGCGCTGTGTGGCGAACTTAGGTGGGGTAGTGAACGGACAAGTGCTTTTCAGCCTTGAGAGTCTTTGCTTCCTCACCCTTGAGGACCCTTGTGAGGGCCATGTGCAGACATCTGGGGCAAGAGAGCCCCACTGTAAAGGGATGAGAAGGAAGGCCCAAAAAGAGGGGGTTTGCCCAAATGTAAGCACGAAGGATCAGGTCTGTCAGGAAGCCTTGGTCCCTTCCCCACGTGCCGCTGGGCCAGACCTGCAACCCGAGACGTGCATCTTGACCCACTCGCCTAGTCACAAAGACCCAAGACCAGGCTGACCAACCCAGGGAGCACATTCAGTAGAAACACAGACATGTGTTTCCCTGGTATGTGTTCTCGCCAGGCACGGAGAGTCACCAGTGCCCACCTGCCCTGCCTACCCTCACACCGCTCACCCAGTCCACACGCTGGCCTGAGTCCGGCTCCCCCTGCCTGGGTCCTGGGAGCCTGCCTAAGTCTGGGGACAGCTATCCGGCCACTGATGACCTGGGCAGGACACACCTACCTAGAGAGTATGCAGAGGAAAAGGCAGGAAGGAGATAGATTTCTATATGGGATTCAGTCACCTCTCTTTTTCTTAAACACTAAGGCATTAAAAAGATGAAGAGTTCCTGGGCTTGGACTAAGGCTGGGGTCCCTCCCCTAAAAGAAATATCTGCTTCAGTGATTTTGGGCCTAGAACCACATGGCTGAGATCCTCCTTTGCCAGAGGCCATAAAGAGGACGGACAGGGCTCCCTCTGGGAGCGCGGGCCGCCTGTGGACACATGAAACCAGGAGAGCTCAGACGTTTCCTTCCACCAATCACGCTTCCAGTCCGCAAGCAACAGGGCTCCCACACTTCCTAGCCACAGCACTTTACTGGTGACCTTATTTCCTAAAACAAGAGTCAAGACCAATGTTTTGCCTATGGCATGGAACTGTTAAGTTTTCACTTTCTCAAGTAAGAAACTTAATATAAAATCCCCACTACCAATGATCACCATTAATTCATGGAAGAAAGGATATTCCAATGCCAAAACAGGAGGGCAGGTACAATTTCAGAATAAAGGGCACTATCTCCTTGAGGAAGAGCATCTGGAAACATCCCACGGGGATCCTTTTACTTTGAAAGGATTTGGGACCCAGTTGTGACTGAAGAATACGGCCCATCAACCCTGCTGGATTTAGACAGGGCGAGGCTCTCTCCTGTACTGGGACAGGTGCCACCTTCTGCTGGGCGCATGCAAGACAGCAGGCAGTGGGAGCTCTACATCTGATAGCACAACCTCTTGTCAGTATATGAGCCACACTGTACGTTGTTACTTTTTGTACATACAGAACTGGGCAAAAGGAGGTCCTCAGTTGTTTGTGTAGAAAATAATATATTACCTGGTAAGTAATAAGCAATAACACAAGAATAAACTTTCATGTCCTCAAAACTGTAAACCTACTTTTGCCCCACCCCGTATATGTGACTTCTTAGTACTCCTAGCCAAGGATTTCTACAACCATCCATTTAAAGAGTTCTGAAACATTCTACTCCTATTTAGCTTCCACCACCAGAAGAACAACAAGCCTTAAACTCATTATCCTGAAGACTATCCCCAAACTAGCCCGCTCCAGCACACTCAGTTACGATGATCAGTAATTCCCTAAGGGGGCCTGTATCCAGGGTACCAGAGTAAAATGTACACTAAGCTTAACAACGCAAATCGTTGGCAGCAAAGCCACTTCTTCAAACCTTTATGGCAGGCGTTTTCCACAGCCAGACAGATGTGCAAACAAGGCCTTTGAATGCCTTCGAGTGCTTGGATTATAGAAGCCACTGAAAGGTTATAGCTGAGGAGAGCATTCTCAAGTCTATTTTTTCAACTTCGTTTGGAAGGGGCTAAATAGAGTCTTCCAAAGAACCCATACTTTCTAAAATCCTGATCGCTAGACCTGGATCTGAGGGTGGTGTCAGGAACTCCAGCTTTAGCAAAGAAGGAAGGAATATCCGTCTCTTCTGTGTCTGTGGTGAACATTCTGACTCCTTGGGAACAGCTGTTAGGGCAGTAGGTGGCCGAGGTCCAGACCCAGTCAGGAGAAAGGTGTGCCCCAGCCCCTCTTGGGACTGGTGGAAACTGAAGTGACACCTGGGGTTTCAGTTAGTCAACTGCTTCCACCGCAAAGGAAGGCTTTCCGCCTCTGAGGGTTGGGTCAGGCGGAAGAAAGCAGCCTTGAGTCCTATGATAGAGTTAGGCAGCAAGGATGGGGAGGCCCGAAAATGATCTCTTTGTAGTTGTTTTCTTGATCCACTCGCCTAGTCACAAAGCCCCACTATGAGCTAACCACATGAGGTAGCTCGCGGTGGGGGATGCCCGTCCATTAGGTGAGACCCAGGGTCATTGGTGAAGAAGCCCACGAGCCGCACAGGCACCTGGGGGATGGTAGCCACTTGAGAGACAACCTGTCTTCATTGGGGCTGGAAAGCAAGCCTTGTTTCTCCAGTTTCCAGGACACATTTCCATGGTGTGTAAAGGAAAGGAAGGTCACTGGCCTTCAGGCAGTGGGTGGTGGGCTCTGGGACTGATTGTCTGTAGTGGAAAGGATTTTAAGTTGAGGGAGATGCAACCTCAAAGCCACTTTCCTTTGGAGCTGACAAGTCAGGCTGGCAGTTAGGAGGACAGCCTGTGCCTATGGGGGCAGTTTCTCTCTTGCTGGGCCGAGGGGCCTGGGATATGGCCAAACCTCTCATTTTGGCTAGGTTAGCACCTGCTCCCTCCCACTGTGGAAGTAACGAGATTTGGAGCCAAAACCCAAATCCTTCTTTAACCATAAGCCTTTTGTCTGGGCAACTTTTTTTTTCTTTCTTCTAACCCAAATTAAAGAAAACATAAGAGTTGGTCATTTCTACCCTCTGCCACCTCTAGAAAGTGCAGCTCTTAAAGAAACCCCAGAATACTCCCTGACTGGTGTGGCTCAGTGGATTATTCACCAGCCTGCGAACCAAATAAATATACCCCAGAATAAACTTCTCTATTTAAAAAATAATAATATAAGCAATTGTTTCCAGAGACACCTGTCCATAGTCTCTCTGGGATAAAGGCCTTTTTAACATCCCAGCAGCCTCACAACAGGACAATTCTGTTATTATCTGTGGCAGCTGAAGCTTCTTCGGTCTCCTGCAGTCAGTCCCTTGCCCAGAAACTATTCTCATACCTGCTGGCCTGTCTGACCTTTTATAAGACAATCTGCAACCACGATGAAGAACAGCAGATGTTTTCAAAACTGGAAACTATGAACTTCTTCCGGCCACTTTCTCAGATGAAGACTTGGACAGCTGTGACTCAAACACTCCATATCTGGCTAAATTAGAACATGCAGCTGACAGGTTCACGATCCCCAAGTCAAGGACTCAGCTCCCATGTAAAACACCAGCCAGCTCTGGTTTCTCTGAGTTTGCACACAGCCTGCAAAGCATTTGCTCCTATTGGCAAAACTGGGCTTTGGCCTCTATGGGCCCTGAAAGTCGGGCTGGTTTGCAAACTGCAGTGAGTCATTCTTGAGATGACTGCTGGTCTATAAGGGACAGCAGCCCCTAAGCCAAGAGATCCTCTTGTCCACTATGATTGGGAGGTACAACAACTCTGAAGCTAGTAGGGCACATTCCAAGGATACCAGGTCCCAAAAGTGCACCTCCCAGGGCGCATGTCATTGCTGATCTCCCTTCCACCCCAGAAAAATGTGCTTTCCCATCACTCTAAGCCAGAACCAGGTCCCCCAGTCTTCCTTCTCTTAGGACCACTCAGTCAGTCAGATTTTGTGTCAGCTTGACCTCACAAAACAATAATGTTAGAAGTACCATAAAACAATACTTTATATTTATACCAAGAACCCTAAAGTCTCCAATGGCCCCACTTATTTTCAATTTAGACACGATATAAACTTCTTTTTGAAATCAATAAACTGCCCTAGTTTCAAAAGCTAGTCTATGATGATTATTAGGCAGATTTTCTCATATTTTCTAAGGGGATAAGCATCATTTGACTGATAATTATTTTGAAAAGTAAAAAGAAAGAGTAATTTCAAAGAAGTCTGTGGTATGACTGTAACCAACCCAGTCAACAACCATGCAATAAATGCCTGTGGGCCAAGCTCAGCGGACAGAGGGAAGGGGACGTTGCAAAAATGAACTGCACACAGCACCTGTCCTCAGGGAGTGTTTAATGAGTGAGAAAGTATATGAACAGATGATTGATGAATACACGCAAAATCAGGATTGGTAGTAAGCCTCATAGCAATTTCTCTCCTCCTTTTTAATCACACAAATATAGTCCAAAGAAGACTAAGTGCACTATACATTTTTTTTTCTGAATTAAAATCTAATGGTTCTTTTTCCTGCTTAATATTTTATCTGTTCCCCAAAACCCTCAAGCACACTTCCGGTTTTTAGAATCTCTTGTAATTCGGGGTTCTACAAGTCTGCAATCTGACTTTCAATAATGAAAGCAAGGGACCTTCACACCTTTTAGGGACAGAGTCCTGTGCTTCACGTGATATCCTCTGCCCTCCTTTAAGTGCTCTCAGCAGATCTTTATTTTAGACCTCACATCCCTCTCCCCGCCGATGGCAGCAGTGTTTTAGGGAACGTGCCCTTGCACGTAACTATGTTGGACTTGACTCATCATTAAAGCAAGTAATTCCATAAAGGAACTAATGGCACTTTTCCTCATGGGGTACTCGCTGATCATCTCTCTCTGTTGAGGGCACACTTTAGTTTCCACAAGCCCCACGTTAGGATTAAGGAAGGCAGAGCCTGGCATCTCTACTGGGCATCAGGGTTGGTGCTTGGAGAAGAATTCTATGGTGGTACAAGGGCTCCTAGGGGAAGAGGCCAACAAGTGCCCTAGGAGATCAGAGGCGGGACAAGGTGTGCTGTGGGCAAAAGCTGTCAGGACAGGTTTTGAGCTGGAGGCAGAAACATCTCCAGTGAAATGTCGGAGGAAAGAATTGTTCTTATTCTGGGCCTGCCACCCCTCCTTCTCTGAACACCCTCAGTTACTCATGAGAAGCATGGGCTGGCGAGTGGATGCTGTGGGGGTGCCGGGGGTTTACCCCACAACACCGGGTAATCCTCTGTGTGCCTCCACGGAGTTCAGGACCCTGGGATGAGTGTCAGAAGGAAGAACAAGCGCCCAGTGAAAAGCCCAGATGTCAGAAAACTGAGTACCACCCAAAAGGCAGTTGGGAAAGGCTCCCAGTGTGACTTGTCATCGCAAGTGCCTTACTCTCATTAATAAGACTTTATTTTGTTATTTCCATGCTATGTGATTTCTCCCACTGCCTTTTAGTCTGGAACATTTAACTTTTTGCACTTGTGTTAATTACTCTGAGGACTTCAAGCTACCAGTGCCCAACTAAAAAAAACAATTAGAACATTTCTTACTGTCTTTTTCTTTCTTTGTAATCCAAAAATCAATCGGTAAATCCTTAGATCCTCCCAAGATACAACTAGATTTGTTAATGCCCTCAGACAAAGAAGCCAAGAAATTCAAAGCAGATGAACAGGATCTCCCAACCATGGATATCAGTACAAGATTGTGGGGACTGGGAATTTTTAATATAAAACAGAAAATATCACCCATGGCACTAATATGTCCTTTTGTGATGAAACACAATGGTTCTGGTTAAATGTGCAGCAGAGTGGCTTTTTCTGGAACTCTTAGCACACACAAACGGGGAGCAGAGTCCTCAGTCTCCAGGGCTCATCCCCACTACAGAGCTCCTGGCCCCAGGGGATGTGTTCCTGCACCCACCGGCGCTGCACTTCCCCAGGGCCTCCCATGCTACTAGCCCCACAGTTAGAAGCAGTGACCAGAAGTTGTAAGAGTGAATGAGATGAGCATAGAAAATTTTAACTGAAAAAATAAAATGAAAATATTAAAAAGAAAGGTTAAGCTTATCCACCAAACTATAAAGCTTAACAAAAAAACCCCTAAATTTGGAGAATTTTTTTTTTAAAGTACTCAGCATCTGTGTGACTCTGGTCAGAGACGGAACCAAAGAGGAGACAACGCTCTCGACATTAAACCATCCACTCAGAACCAGTGGCATTTAAGTTTAAAGCCTTGAACAATCGGATTTCGACCCAAGTCTGTGAAGAATAACTTGTGAGTCTCCATGTAATTTCCAGGCAATGACTCTTCCTCACTCACACAGCAGGGCTGGTCCAAGGTGGGTGATGGCTGGCATGGTGTCTCATGGCCTCCCAGACCCACACTCACTGGGCCCCCATGAATACCCACCCCTGATTTCACGCCACATACCTGCCCACTAAGTGAGTCAGGTGAGTAGAGCTCCTGATTGGCTAATGGCCAGTTCCCCCACTGGCCTGTGGGTACCATTGTCAATGCCTTGATCAATTTTCAAAATTAAATTATACCACTTGTGTAGAGCTTAACAGAACACAAAACATTTTTTAAAGTACATTTCATTGATTATGCTAATACAGTTTTCCCAATTTTTCCCCCTTTATCCCCCCTCCACCCCACACCTCCCAACCCTCCAGCATTCCCGCCCCCTCAGTTCATGTCCATGGGTTACACATATACATTCTTTGAGTTGTTTCCTATACCATTCTTAACCTCTCCCCGTCTATTTTATGCCTACCAATTATGCTTCTCATTCCCTGTACCTTCCCCCGCCATTCTTTGGCCTCCCCCTACCCACTGATAACCCCCAATGTGATCTCCATTTCTCTGATTCTATCCCTGTTCTAGTTGTTTGCTGAGTTTTTGTTTTCATTGTTTTTTTTAGGTTCAGTTGTTGATAGTTGTGAGTTTGTTGTCATTTTACTGTTCATACTTTTTGATCTTCTTCAATTTCTTAGATAAGTCCCTTTAACAATTCATATAATAAGGGCTTGGTGATGATGAACTCCTTCAGATGACTTCCTTTAACTTGACCTTATCTGGGAAGTACTTTATCTGTCCTCCCATTCTAAATGATAGGTTTGCTGGATAGAGTAATCTTGGATGTAGGTCCTTGTCTTTTATGACTTGGAATATTTTTTTTCCAGCCCCTTCTTGCCTGTAAAATTTCTTTTGAGAAATCAGCCAATAGTCTAATGGGCACTTTATAGGTAACCCTCTCCTTTCCTCTTGCTGCTTTTAAAATTCTCTCCTTATCTTTTTTTTAATGTGGTTTTCCTCTTTTTAAAATATTTTATTTATTTATTTTTAGAGGGGGGAAGGAAAGGAGAGAAAGAGAGAAATATCAATGTGTGGTTGTCTCTCATGTACCACACCCCGCACTGGGGACCTGGCCTGCGATCCAGGCATGTGCCCTGACTGGGAATCGAACCAATGACTGTTTGATTCCCAGGCCTACACTCAATCCACTGAGCTACACAAGCCAGGGCTCTCTCTTTATCTTTAATCTTGGGTAACTTAATGATGATGTGCCTTGGTGTGTTCCCCTTTGGGTCCAACTTCTTTGGGACTCTCTGGGCTTCCTGGACTTCCTGGAAGTCTATTTCCTTTGCCAGATTGGGGGAGTTCTCCTTCATTATTTGTTCAAATAAGTTTTTAATTTCTTGCTGTTGTTCTTCTCCTTCTGGCACCCCTATAATTCAGATATTGAAATGTTTAAAGTTTTCCCAGGGTTCTTAAGCCTCTCTTAATTTTTTATTTCTTCCTTTTATTCCAAATTGTTGATTTGAGTCCCGGTCTCCTTCCTGTCATTGTTGGTTCCCTGAATATTTTGCTTTATTTCATTCTGGGTATCTTTCATTTGCTCTTTCATTTTGCGACCAAGCCCAATCAGTTCTGTGAGCATCTCAATTACCAGGGTTTTGAACTCTGCATCAGATAGGTTGTCTATCTCCTCATCGCTTAGCTCTCTTTCTGGAATTTTGTCTGTTCTTTCATTTCAGCCATATTCCTTTGTCTTGGTGTACCTGTTAAGTTGTAAGGGGGTGGGGCCTTAGGTATTCACCAGGGCAGGGCAACCCTCTTTGCTGTGTTGTGGCGTTGTCTGTGGGGGAGGGGTCAGAGAGGGAACAATGCAGCTTGCTTGCTGGTCTCTAGCCCCACTTTCCAACGAACTTGAACTCTCGTGTGAGACTGAGAGTTTCT